>JALRMF010000603.1:0-20594 GCA_026120015.1 Dendrostoma leiphaemia
AAACAGCTGCACTGCTGCCGCTTTATAATATATTTTTATTATTAAAATAAAACTAATCTATTAATATAAAAGCTTTTTTATTAAGCAGCCTAGATTTATATATTTTATATTTACTTAAACTAAGTCTTTAATCTATAGCATTTTAGCGTTTAAACAACGCTAGTTTATCTAATCTTTATATTTATTTTAAATAGTAGTAAAAATAGCCTAAATATTCTTAATAATTTATTTTAAATAGTCAGCCGTTATAAAAGCAAGTTAAAACTCTTTTTGCTAAAGCTTAATCTTAGGGGTTTGCTAGAGAAAAAGTAATTTAGTGCTTATTTAAGGGTTAAAGCTATAATTTGCAAAAAAAGAAAAAATATAAGTTAATTCTAAGGCTTGGTTATTAAAAGCAAACTTAGCCAAAAAAAGCTAATTAACCTAATCATCTTAGTAAAAGGCATAATATCCTCAGAGATACTATTTTAAATAGGCGTTAATTATCTTTATTTAGCTGTTAATTTAAGGGTAATAAGCTATAAAAGCATATAATATAATTTTTAAGCAGTGGTTAAATTTTCGCTAAAAAGTAAAAATAAATTATGCTTTTTAGTTAAAGATAATAGTAAAAAAAGTGCTATAAAAGCAAAATATTTTTAAAATAAAAGCGTTAGCTAAGCTAGCCGCGGTAAGATTAGAAATAAAGATAAAGTATTGCATTTTAAAAAGCCTATTAATAATAATAAATATATTCTTATAAATAAATCTATTGCAAATATATAGTAGGAGAAAGCTAATATAATTTATAAATATATTTTACTATAGTTGAAAAAGTATAGGTAAAAGGTTTAAAAGGCTTGCTAAAGCGTTGCAAAAATTCTTAGTAAACTTATAAAAATAGCAGCTTTAAATAAAAACGCTAATATCTTAAGATATATTTAGCTAATAGTAAAATTATTAAAATAAATTATAGATTTTAATACAGCTTAGATAGCCCTTTAAGCTAAAGCTATAAGTTTAATAAAGTATCTAAAGGCGAAGGGCAGATTTTAATAGGATAAAAAGACATTTATAAACGTAGATTCAGCCGTTAATTGCCTAGCAATCAGCTTTAGCAAAGTATATACTCTAACGCAAAGCTAAAGAAAAATAGCGGCAAGAATTGTTTTAAAGACATTATAAAATATCTTAGCAAAGATTTAAAGCGGCATAAGCCCTTTTAATAAAGGCATTTATAAGTTTAAAAGTATTTAGGTTACAAAGATAGGCTAGAGACTATTAATTTAATAAGAGCATTTATAAGTTTAGAAGTATTTAGGTTGTAGAGATAGGCTAAGGATTATTAGTTTAAAGGTAAAAGTATGCGTTGGCAATTAGCAATGCAATTATTAAAGCTATTAATACAATTTGCTAGCTGGTTAATAGCAAATTAAGAAAGCGCGTTTAGCATAATAGCTTTAGAGCCTAGGCAGTAGTAGATTTAAAACCAGAAATTGCTAAGAAACTTAAACCAGCAGACTTAGCGTTGGTTTAAGAGCTTTATAGTGGCAAAGTGCTATAGATTCTTATAATTTATCTATACCTTAACCAGCCTCTCAGCGTCTTAAAGCTCTAGCCGCCACTTTTTAAAAGCCTTTATAATAGCAAAGAGTTTTTTATTATAAATCTTATAATTACACTTTGCTAATATATACTTTGCTAAAAAAAAGGCAATAAGCTATAAAATCTCTATCAAATTATATTAGAAAAACACCTCTTCCAACGCCTAGTTAAAGGCGTTTGCCTCTATTATTATTTACTTTGCAAAGTTATAATAAGCAAAAAAAGTCTTAGAAAAAAAAACTTAGCAAAGCTTATAAAAGGCTGCTTTAGCCTTTGGTAAAAAAGCGCCAGGCTATTTTGCTAAGCTTATTATTTTAGTAAAAGAATGAGTAAGTGCTGAAAAACCTTTAATAAAGCGGCGGTAAAAATTCGCAAAGCTTAGAAAGCGCTAAAGGTCTTTAAGAATAGTTAAAGGCTTTTATCAATAAATTGCTGCTATTTTCTCAAAGTTTATTTAAATGCTTTTTATAATAATAATAAAACTTAGATATTTTATAAACGTAACTTTAAACTTACATTTCCTAATATTAATAATAAGGCTTACTCGCACAAGTCTTGCTATTATATTGCAAATATATCGCTTATGCTTTGCTTGCAAATTATTATAAATAAGCATATTATTAAAGTATATTATAGCATGCTTATTTAAAATATTAAAGAGTATATAATTAATATAATGCTAGAAAAAGCTAAATGCGCCGATTATACTAAAGTTTACAACCTAGCACTTAAAAAAGCCAAACCTAGTAATAAACGCTGTTTTCTACTCATCTTTAAAGGCAATTCAAAGGCAATTAAACGCCGCAGTAATATTTAGCTTAATATAAAACTTTACTTTGCATAAAATATCTAAGGTTTTTTAAATAAAAGAAATAAAATAGCAGTTTTTAACTATAACATTATTTAAGCCTTTATAATCTATATAAACTTGCACGCCGCTGCTAAACTTTCAAACTAATAGCATAAATACAATAGCTAGTAATTAGCTAAGTTAAATAAAGCTTTTACTAAAGTGTTTATTAAGGTACTTGCAAACTATAAAGAGCTCTTTAAGAAATATAGGGTATAGGTAATAACTAAAGGGCAAAGCGCCAGCGAAAAGCTCAATTTTATAATTAAAACTCTTATAAAGCAGAAGTTTTACAACAGCTAAAGAAAAAAAGGCATAGTAAAAATTCTTTAAGTAGCTAAGCAACAAGTTTCAAATAACTGCCAGCAATAAATCAGGCTTGCTATTTAAATACTTTTAAATATTTTCCTTAAATATATAGCAAAGCTATAATTAGTCTGCTATCTAAGTATAAAATTTGCGCAAGCAAAAGAGTAGCAAACCAATATCAAAGGCAAAATCTAAACTCATAATTTAGCACAAAACCAAAAAAAAAAATTTAAGTGCAACTTAATTAAAAGAGCAGTTATCGTTAAATATATCTTTAAAAATAATATTTAAAATAAACTTAAGCTTAGCAAAAAACATTATCTAAAAGTAAATACCTAATTGCCTATAAAACATAAAAAAGTTTTATACGCTAAAAACGCAAATTAGTAGCTTAGTAATAGTGCTAGGCTAGGTTTTTACCGCTGCTTTAACAGCGCAAAAAACGTAGAGTAAATCTATAAATGGCAGAAAAAAGGGTTAGTGTTAATATTAAGGTAAAGATTTAATATAAGTTTAACCCTTAATTATTATAGTGCTAGTAGACTAATTAATTTAAAGGTTGGACTAGCAAAGCTAAAGCAAGCTTAGGATAACGTTAAAGCTTAATAAAGGCTAGACATAAAAAGGGAAAAGCATAGAATCGTTAGCGAGGCTATAGCGAATAAAGCAATATTTAGTAATAAGTCTTGCTACAAAGCCGTTTGCAAGCTGCAAAAATTTCTGCTAAGTAAAGTAACAATAAAGAACAAAGTATTTTTACGCAAAGGCAGCGTTAATAAACCTAACAAAAAAATATCCAAAGTTTAAAAGAAACTAAACCAATAGCAAAATAGTATTAAGCTATAATATAAAAGTATTAAATAAAAATAATGCATTTAATCTTATAAAGTTTAAAAAAATTAAATATTATTAAAACAAAAAGAGAAACCTAGCTACTTCTAGATTGCAATTGTAATTAAAAGTTAAGCATTTCCTTAGCGGTTAGCAAACAATCTAAAGCCAGAGTTCTAGCAAGCTAAACACTATTAAATAAAGTAACCCAGCTTGTTATAATAATAATAAAAGTTTTTCTTTTAACGCTAGCAACGTTCCTTTATAAAAACTTTAATTAGATTATCAGCAAAGACTACATTAAGCTACATTAGTTTTCTAGCATTAGCAAAGCAAGTCAACAGCGCAACAAAGGCAAAAAGGCATATATTAGTTAATAAGCAAAAAGCTTAGTTGACAACGTTATTAAAAAGCTTGCAAAAAAAGCCTGCCCATCTTATAAAGTCTTTAGCAACTAAGCAGTTAATAACCAAAACAACGGCAAACTGCAAAGATAGCGCAACTTTTTAGCAAAAAACTTTAACACAAAAAATATTAAAATAGACATATATATTAGCTAAGCAAATAAAGCAGCTAATAAAGTTAGCATAAGGTTACTTACATTACAAAAAACTTTTAAAGTTGCAGCAGGCCATAAAAACAATGTCTTCAATAATATAAACAAGGTCTAGATACGCCAGCATATCACCAATATCCCACCATCCACACAGCTAGCTTTTAGCTTTTAGGTTAAAAGCAATGTAGTTAATATTAAAGCGAACTTTAGTAAAAACATCGCCATAAAGGTAAAAAGCTCTATAAAAGATGCGCTTAACAAGCTAGAGATAAACTAGTTAATTAAGGGCCAAAATAAGCAAAAGAAGAGACTTTTAATTTATATACTCCTCTTAGCAAAAACTAAAGCTTTTTTCTTTGCTATTAAAAGCAAAGAAAAGCGCTATATATATGCAATAAGATTATAAGGCTATAGTTTATTAGAAAAGAGAAATAAAAGTAACAGCGAGTCTAAAAGAGTTAGAAAAAAGCAATAGGCAAAAAGCCTTTGCTTAAAACTTAGAAATAGTATTTTAAGAGTAGGTTAAAGTAAAGTTAAGAGCTTTAAAAATAGCATAAAGCTTCTCTTAGCTTAGTTCTGCTGCTTTGCCCTTAAAAAGGGATTAAAATAGTTAAAAATCGCTAAAGAATCCTTAATTATATAAAGCATAAGCAATAGCTAAAAAAAAGTTAAGTAAAAGGCCCTAAGAGAGAAAGTTAATTAAAAATATAGCAAAGGCTTAGTAGTATAAGGGCAAAGTTATACCGTTGCAAAACATAGCAGTTTATATTGCTTTTTTAAAGGGCAACGAGAAATCGAGTAAAAAGTGCAATAAACTATCACAGCATAACTAAGCAGACTATAGGTTTATAAAAATAACTTATTATTGCATAAAGAGAAAAGAGAGAAAGACTAGCTAAAGCAGCGCCGGCGGTTCGCCGGCTCTTATAGTTATTATACAAAGTAGGTCTTGTGGTTTACTTGGTACCGTAATAGTATCGTAGCGGAAAAAGCCTTTAGAAATTCCCACGGTACGCACCAAATTTTTCTTTTATTCTGTAATTTCCAGTACAACTGATATTCAATGGCAACAGGGACGCCGGGAGCGCTCTGGATCGCAATCTCCAACATTTTTCTATGCACATATTTTCGATAGGTGAAAAGAAAAGGGAGTAACCAGCTTTTGTAAATGTGCAAAGGCGCTGTTGGTAGCGAATAGAAAATGACCATTCTCATGAAACTGGCTTCAGAGATGTCATAATGACAGCACGAAGAACAACATGGAAGCTTTCGCATTGCTGCGACGCTCAAATCGGGTGCTTTTTAGATTTTAGACAGTTTCGTATCATTCTCCGATCGGAGTGGTCGTTCACCTCTAACGCTGATCTCACTTTACATCCATGGAATTAAAAGAATACTTAGGTACCCACATGACGAGGAGTCATGGTGATACAACTTTTGCAGAGTGAGTAGGGTTATACCGGAAGAATTCATAATTATGACATGGTGGGGCCGGATATCTTCTATAACGAGACGATGTGCATATGCTGTTTGAGTGATGTAATTGGAGAATGACCTAGACTTGTTGCACCAATGAGCTGAGATGCGATGGTAACACTAGGTAATGATTGAATCAAGTGCTCCATGGTTTGTCCTTCCGTTATTAGATTCTAAGGAATGTAATTTCTAATGCCAGACGACCTTCCAAAATGTGCCCTAGTGGTCGTCTCTTGAATTGTCTAAATGAGCATGTAGATGACCGTGTTTGCAACATCCCGCATTCCTCCTTGTTCAGAATGTTATGCCGGTGGCAAATCGAAATTCATAATGCGTTCCAACCCTTCAAATAGCCCTAAAGCCAACCAGAGGCTTCTCATCACGTCAAAGCCATCGCCCGGTTCAGACAAAATATCTCTTAGTAAGTCTCGCAAGTAGCGTAGGTCTGCTCCTGAGGTGGTCCAATGGGAACATCGGACTGGCTGTCATACAGCACCGTGTCGGAACCGTCGACTCCGTAGGAGTGGCAGACAGTGTCTGCTCCGTGAGAATCAGCAGAGATAGACGTGAAGCTCAAGTCGGAGTCGATGTAAGTCTCGGAGCCGTCAGCGGGCACAGAAACCGTAAAGGTGTTGTCGGCCGCAGCCCAGAATGTGAGAGTAACGTAGTCAGTACGTTTGGCGGCGGGCGAGGCGGCAACGAGGCCGGCGAAAAGGGCGGTGATGGCAGTGGTGAACTTCATTTTGGATAGGTTTTGGGTGGATGTTTTGGATGATCTGGTTGAACTGGTGGAGTGGGTATAGAAGAATGTATTGGAGATCTATGCAGTGCTTGTGAAGACGCTGATGAAGATGAGTCTGATATCTACTCCAAAGCGAGGAGGACACTCCTCTTTTATAAACGGAGGACGGCCAGTTTCGCCCATCATGATGTCAAGCCGACATTGTTGCCTTCCTCAACTGTTGTGATGTCGGCCGCTCGCTGCAAGTGGCTTTGATCCATGTTTGCTGTGGTGCAACGTTTGATTGGTATGCGGTGTGAAGGCATCGCACAGCTTCCACAGGTCAGCCGGCCGAGCTCGGGAAACTTATAGCGCACCGCCCACCGCGAGGCGCGCATCACGTCAAGTTCAAGAATCGTCGTATAGGGACTGGTAGACTAGGGTACATCTTCCATGATACTCGGGCTGACGAGCTGGGAAAGGATTCGAGGCAGCCACCTAAGCCGCTGTCCTCGACCAGACGAAGCCACTCGGCATAGCACATCGAGATCTTGGAATGCTTGTCTTGAAAGCTGACACTAGGAGACTAGGAAACGCATTGGGATGAACTGGAAGATCTATGCATCACTACCTTTGTGTCATCGGTGAACTGTTTGACCACGTGTTCGTGAAGCCTGTTGGGCTACAGGGTTAGGGGTACAGACCCCCAGTTTACCACTACTACTACCCGTACCATAGCCTTCCCCTAGCTAGCTATTTTCTCTCTCTTACACAACACTACACACTAAATTAAGAACGGCTAAATCATATATAACTAATCGTCCTTTGGTTCCTTATATATATATCTCTATAATCATTTAACGTTATATAGTAGCTACGCTTATCTTTTCTTTCGTTTTTACAATTAAATAACACTAATTTTAAAATCCCCTCCGCAGCCCGCTGCAAAAAGCATCTATTGCAATCTTTATTATAACTTTTTAAGATATTTATAAGCTAGGCATTGCAGGTTTAATTAACTAGTAACCTAAATAACATACAGCTAAAAACCCATTTTAGCAAGTTTTCTAAACTATAGTTTAGATTTAAATAACCTCTACGCTTTAAAGCTTTGCTTAAAAGCATTAATCTATTGTTAACTAGCGTACAAAATATATAACGTTAGCTTTTATAATTGCTAATTGCAAGAATTACCCTTAATTTAATCGTTAACATCTCTATCAATAACCTTATGCCTAAAAAAAAAAAAAGCCGCCTTATTAAAGCGCTATTGCAATCTTATTATTAGAAAATTTGCTTAACAACCATTGCCAAAGCCTTAGACACTATACCTCAAATCTTTAACAAAAATTACTCCTAAAAATCCCCCTTTTATAGCTTCTACTAAGCGCAAATCAATAAACTAAAAAGCTCCTGCTATTACCAGCCCTTTAATAGCCGCTTTTACTAATATAAACCCCTCTTTAGCATTAGTTATACCTGCCCTGCTAGCCTTTTTAACTTATTAATAGCTTTATAGTTTTTAAGTCTAGCTAACTGCCAAAAGCAAAAAAGCTAAGACTTGTTTTTTAAACCTATTAATAAAGCCTATTTAAGCCTTAAACCTATAATAATATTAAAAATAAAATTCTATAAATAATATTAATAATTTAAATAATTTAAGCTTAGTTTAATCTCTAAAATTAAATACTTATATGCCTTTTATTACTTAACACTATAATAACTCTTAGGCTCGTTTTTCTTTTTTAGCCTTTTTATCTAGCTAGCATTTTAACTTTAATAGCTTGCAGCTAAGTAACTAAAACTAAGAATTAAGCTTTAAATTAGCCTTAGTTAAACTTTTACAACATAAACTATTTTCTTCTTTAAATTTTAAACTCTCTCTTAAATGTTTTATAAATATTAGCAAGATAAACTAGCTGGGCCTTAACCACAATAACCGCCAAGACTTAGAATAAGCGCACTAGCCTAAACAACTAAGCTAGCTAGAGTAGCCAAAGCAGCTTAAGCGTCCCTAAACTCTATCTTAACTATTAGCCTATTAGCTCCTCTACTTGCATACAGACTTCCTTTATAATATAGCTGTTATTTATATTATTAAGTAAAATATAGGCCTTAGTATATTTCTAGAGCTGGCTTCCTTAATAAATTATATTATTATTAAATAAGTTTAAAATATTATGTTTGAATTTAAAGAAATAAAGCAGAATAAGCGTTTACTTTATGCTTAACGTTAGCTAAAAGAAAATCTTGCAATAATAGCTAATTCCAAGCAATTTTGCTAACTTTTTAAATGCTTTTAGCAAAAACCAACGCATAATTTTCTCAACTGCTATTAGAAAAATACCCCTTTATTAAACCCAAGGTTTAATAGATTTTATTTCGCTCTCTAACATAGTAATAATACTCACATATTATAAAATCGCCTTAAAAACAATTTGCAAAACTGCGCAAAGCCTTTTAAAGGCTTAAGAGACACTTAATGCAATAAGGTTAAAGGCAGCCCTTTTTAAAACTAATATAAATTTCAATGCAAAAAAACCTAAAGCTATCTTCCCTAAACTTAAAATAACACTTATATAAAATTTAATTAAAATAAGCTAAAACTTAAGCCTAAGTACTTTAATTTTAATAAAAAAAAATAAACTTATTTATTACTTAAATTAAGCATTATACTTAATAAGCAAAACCTAATACAATTCTAAATAATCTCTCTATTAAGATTATAGCTAATTAAAAGAGTAAAAAAGCTTGCTAATATATATCTCTTACTAATAATAAGCAAAATTACATAAGCTTAAATCTTACTCTATAGCTAAATAAACTATATACTTATTTTAATTTTAATTATAACAATACAATAGCGCGCGCTAACAAGCTTAAACACAGTTTTAAAAACAAAAATAAACTAATATTTTACGCTTATATTAATAATAAGATTTACTTTTATAATAAAGCAGACAAATGCAATAAAAACACCATTATACGCTATATCTACTAAAAGCTAAACTTTAACCTTTAAGCCGCTATTACCTTACAAATACATAAAAACACTTTAAAAAACTTTAAAAGCATAATTAAGCAAATAAAATTTAATATTTATTAATAATAGCATAAGCAATAAAAGGCTTAAATAAATTTATTAAACAAAGTTTGCAAGCTTTACAAATAAGTATTTCTACAATAAAGCCTAATCAATTGCAGCAATTACTCTAACAATAAGCATTAATATAATAATTACAATCGCCAATATTCTAACGACTATAGCTGCCGCAATCAAACTTATAATTATTTTAATAGCTGCGCTGCAAACTCCTATAACTAACACAATCAATATGCTAACAACCAACAAGGTAATATAAGCAAAGGGTTTCTAACCAAACCCAGAGCATTAAACACCGCCCTTGCTTAAAACAAGCCTAATAAAAAACCAAAATACAAAGGCAAGTTTACTAAGCAAAACTAATATTAACATAAAAATAATCGCATAGGTTGCAAAAACTACCGTAAAGATTACCGCAGCGAAAACCGCAAAGGCTATCGCGCAAAAAATCAAAATAGTTTCAAACAAAATATCCATGCTAGACAATAAGTCAAGGCTTTTATTACACACCTTAAAGGTAACAATAAAGAAAACATTAACTCTAATTTGCTAAAAGACATCGCTAGCTATTATTAATTTAACCGCAACATCTACAATTATAATAAAAATATAAACAACATCTAAAACAGCACTAACAACAACTTTAACAATTTTATTAAAACGGAAAAATAAGAGAACGGATATTTGTACTGTCATTTTCGGATATTTCACTGCAAAATTACTAGCGCGATGGCTGCACCCAATCAAAAGCTGTCCTTCAATAAGATCTGATAAGATAAGATTTTATACGAAACCCCACCACTTACCTAACCGCCTACCCTTTTAATTAATTAGTATAATTAGTCTCTTTTGCAACTTTACAACCTTTACCTAAAATCTCTTTCTGCATAATACTCAACTGCGCGCATTACTAAAAGACCTTTTTAGGCACGAAAACAACGTTAATTGATTAAATTAGCACTGAAAATAACGTCTACTACAATAGCTTATCGTTGTTGCTAACGATGAGGCGGAGGTCGTCGCTGACAAGGGAAATAGAGCTGTTAGCAGTATAAGAAAGAAGGTGTATAAAACAAGGTCTAGCGAGCTATCGACTAAGCCGTAACTAAGCCGTTAACTAAGCCGTTGACTAAAAGGCTTAAGATTAGCAAAGCGCCTACTAAATAGACTATTAACAAACTAGCAATAGCTGCAAAAGAGACGATAGAGGAGTATATTTAAGTGGCAGCGTTATTTGATTAATTGCTTTTATAGAGGGTTTGCGATATAGAAAGAGAATAAGGGTATAATAGACTATAATTGAGTGTAATTAACTAAAATGTGCCGTAATAGATGCTATATTTATATTGCTGCGATTTTGGCTAGGTTGCAGATGGTGGGGTTGATTCATACATCCACTAGCGATAAGGGGGTCCACTTATAGTGAAATATCCGAAAATGACAGTACAAATATCCGTTCTCAAAAATAATTAAACAAACAACTTAAGGAACGTCTTCGCTGTCTAATCAACTATCCCTTAATTTTATATTTATCTTTAATATAACAGCAACTATTAACTCTAATTTTACACACTATAATAACTTAAATATCCTAAAGATTAATTTTATTAAAAGCTTTAAATTTAAAGTGCTACTTTAGCACAGCATAGCTAAACTAGCAAATAATCCCCGCTCTAAATAAAAAAGCCTAAAAAAATATTATTTCTATACTAAAACTTAAGCAGACTATCCTTATTTAAATACTACGCCTGCTATTAATTAAGCTAAAATTACTATGCTACTAGCTATTTAAGTTTAAATTATTTATAATTAATAATATATACTATTACTATGCTAACCTTTTACTAAAGATAAGCTTTTTTATTATTAATATCTCTTTTTTTTCTAACCTTTATAAGTTACCCTTTAATCGCTAGCTATAAACTTATTTTTTAGCATTTTAAACATAGCAGCTAGCTTTAACATTATCTCTTAAAAGGTCTTATTTAAACATTTTCTATACATTTCTTTTATTTAGCTAAAAAAACCTATTTTGCTAAAAAATATTAAACAAAGGCTTATACTTATATACTAAGTTTTATTACTAATAAATATTCTTAATAAGTAGAAATACTCTTAAAAGGCTATAAAAATAGCATATATTATTAATAACTTAAACTACAGCCTATTACTTAGTCTTACTTTTCTTAAGCATAATTAATTATATATTTACTAAGGAACTAAAGACTAAAATAAAACTATTTAGGTTAATAATACTAATTAAGAGATCTAAGCAACTTGCCGCTTTAATTTCTTTGCAAAAAAATAAACAGTTACTATTTGCTCAGCATAGGATATATACATCCTACTTAGCAAAAGCTATAATATATCAATATAATATTATTTACTGCTAATCTTTGCAAATAGCTATTTTATTACTTTATAGCCTATTTTTAATCTAGTTAAACTTACCTACAAATCTCTTATAAACACTATTATTAGTAGATAAGATAACTATCTTTAATTTACAAACCTTGGCAATATGCCTATTTTTATACACAAGGGACAAACGCTTAGCATTTTAAAACAAATCACCGTTACAAACAATATTAAAGCTTTTATTACAACCAAAAACTTTACAATAGCAATTCCGCTTTTATAGCTCTTTAAAAATAAGCCTTTAAATAAAAACAAGGGCAAATACCCAAACAGCTACCTCTTTAATTTGCTAATGCCTAACCTAAAGATTAATATTAGCAACGCTAATATTTTTAATTATTAAGATAACAATACCTAGCAAAAGATTAAAAACTTTATCCTTTAGCACGCTTATCTCTTTTACCCTTAACTTAGCTGTTTTAACAACGATATTTAGTAAAAGATATCTTTTAAGCTAGACGCAGACTTAGACAACTTAATCTAGCAATTATACAACCTTTTACAAAAAGATTATTAAACATTCAACTATATTATTAATTTATTAATAAATATAAGCGTTATTAAAAACGTGCTATTAGGTAATATTTGCCTTGTTGCATCGCTTACTTTTATTGTTTAAAAAAACAATAAACCCTACATTATTATTAACTTTAAATAAATTAATATTAAGCTTATTAAGCATAAGTATATTATACTTTACTAAGAAAATATCTTTAGGTTAATAGGCAGCTGCATAATATTTTTTATTATAAACCTATTAAAAAGTTTCTTTTAGCAAAGCTTAGCTAAAAAAATAAATAAAAGACTATATTTGTTACTCTGCATTATAGACTATAATAGATAATAATTAGCTTTATAAGCTTAGTGACTTTTTCCGCGTTTTTTTAATAGCAAATAAAGTAATTATTTAGATAGTATTTATAGCAGTTTATCTTAGTTTATATAGATAATATTATTATATTTTCCCAAAACATTAACAAGCATTTAAACTATCTTAATATTACCTTTATCTTGCTGGAAAATTCAAGTTACATTATATTATTAAGCAAGTGCCATTTTGCCTAGCAAGGATTAAAAGCATTAAGCTATTACATCTCTTGCTTTAAACTATCTACTATTAAGAAAAAGACTAAGGCTATCTAAAATCTTAATATGCTAAAAGATTTACAAACCTTTAAATTAGGATTTAATCTAATAAAGTACTATTGCAAATTTATACTAGATTTTACTATAATAATAAAACCCCTTTACTAACTAAAAACCCTTAGATTTAAGAATAGCCCGCTAAAGAAGCCTTAATGCATTATATTTACTTATAAAGTTACTTTTCTACTTTAACCTACAACTTTACTACTAAACGCTAATCTATAATAATTAGCCGCATTTAAAAAGAAAAAAAACTATTGTAAAAAATTATAAGCAAATGCTAAAAAAGCATAAAAAACACTAAAAACAGCACTTATTAACGCTATTAATCTAGCATTCCTAAATTATAACAAGCTTTTTATCTTTTATATAAATATAAGCGCTAAAAGCATTAGCGCTAGTCTGCATTAAGTCTAGCCTAATAAAAAAAGTAAACCTATATTATTTTTATTAAAAATGCTAAGCTTAGCTAAAAAAAACTATTTTGCTCTAAAGCTTAAAGCCCTAAGCCTAATTTAAATATTAAAACATTATATATACTATTTTAACTATAATAATATTCTTATAATTATAAACTATAAATTTATTAAAAACACATTTAAAATAATTAACCAATTGCTGCGCAACGCTAAACGCATTACTAAGTAAAAGCTATTTTTATTTAAGTATATACACTAACTAAAGATTATACACAAACCTAATAAAACCTATACAAACGCTAACGCTTTATCTCAGCTGCTTAAAAAGGTAAATAAGCATACTTTTACCTAAATAGTAGCTAAACGTAACGCAAAAGCATATATTATTATTAATAATTAATAGTAAATATAAAAACTATTAGTATAATTATATATTATTACAAAACAATAAGCTTACTATATATCTAAGCCCCTTAAAAATCCTAAACTTTTACTAAAGCAACTGCTAAAGACTATAAATACCAAGATCTCTAGAAGCTTAAAACTAGCCTAAAAGCTTCTACTTTAAAACAAAAGCCTAAGACATAATCTAACAGCAGCAAACAACGCTTTAATAACACTAAATAGCATAAATATTCCTTTAGCAAAAATATAAACAAAAGAAATTAATAAATATATCATTGCTACTTTACAAATATCTATAACCTAGAAATGCAAGGTTATTAAAGCGTTAAAAACTAATAAAACCTTTAAATCTATATACTAACAAATCTGCGCCTAAGTAAACAATATAGCAAATAATAAAAACAATCTTAAACTTAGCATATATAAGTTTTAGCTAAACTTAAACAACAAGCTATTATACATTATTTATAAAAATAAAAAAGCAAGGTTAATTATTTTATCAAAAATAATTAACTATATATTATAAATAGCATATAATAACTACGCTTACATTAGCGTTTATTAAACTTACTATTTCCTTTAAAATTTTTTTTTTTTCTTAATATACATTGCTTTATTAAAAAGCACTATGCAACATATCTAATATATACTCTCTCTAACCCACCACAATATACACCCTACAATAATCTATAACTATTAAAAACACCTCTTTTGCCTTTCTTTATACTTTGCCTAGATTTTATTATTAATCTTTTAACATTATAATAAAAAAACAATGCTATTTTGCTAATTACCTATAAAATGTTAAAATTTATTATTAGCATTTTAGGCAAAATTATCTAAACTATAGAAAAATAAGCTTAAATGTTTATAAAACAAGTTTACCCAATTTAAAAAATGCTAAACGTCTTAGTTTCAAACATAGATTTAATATTCACCAATGCCCTATAGAAAAAATTATTTCAAACAGCAAGCACTAATATTAAAATATCTGCTGCTTACTACCCCTTGGCAAATAAACAAGCTAAACGCACTATACAAACAATAACCTTAGCTCTAATCACATTCGTTAAAATATTGCTAAACTCTAATTATTAATAAAACAAACTATCCTATATATTATTTATCTTAAACACTTTAATTTCTGCTACTATTAAACAAACCCCTGCAGTCGTTTTATATAAACATTAACTTTAAAAACTATTCTTATTTATAAGCAAACCTAGATATAACTTCGCTTATTAATAATAGCTAGCATAAGAAAAAGCCGCCAAAGCTGTCGCAATAACCTAAGCTTAATAAAAGATTTATTACAACAACAAGCATAATAAGCTACTAGCACTTAATATAAGAAATTATATATATATTTGCCTTATAAAACTAAAGCATTGCAGTTACTATTTAAACTACTAGACTAAATTTACCTTTAGCAAAATAAGCCTATTTAAGATTACTTACAAAATATCTCTACTACGTTTTAAGCTAAAACTAAAATAAAACTTGGAAATTTTTATTAAGCATTTAATCCCTGCGTTACTAGCCTAAGTTAACGCTATATAGCCTTTGCTAAGCGCTTTTATAGTTAAAGGAAAAAAAAAATATTTTATTAAAAAGATTATTAGTTACGGCCTTTATTTTTAGCCTAGTTATAATGTTAAAACTTTATATTATAAAGTTAAGTAGCTGGGATATAATAATATCTTTTAAGAGCTATATAATAACTTAATCTAAGATATGCCTTAACTAGTTAAGAAATATTGTTAAAATAGCAAGTTATCTGCGCAGCTAAAACCTTTATCCTTTTAACTATTAACCCAATAAGCCTATTATTAATCCTAACTTAAATTATCTAATTATAAAATCTTTTATAAGCAGCTTTAGCCTTAATGAGTAGTTTTTAGCAATTTTTTATTATTGCTTGTTTAAAATACCCTAAGAGCAAGGCTAAAAAAACTTTATTTATTATAATATATATTTTATTAAATAGTAATATATATAAATAAGATGATAATAGTAGATTAGGGCATTAATTACAGCATTAGCGCGTATAAATGCATTTAGAATTTATTAGATTTTTTTAGTTAAAATAAACAAATAAGGTTCACTGCACAAAAATAAGTAGTAAAAGTTTTATAATTGCAAACATTGCTATTAAATATACACTAAGCAATTAAATAATAAACCCTAGCATTTATTTTCTAAAAACCTTAACTTATAACCTTTTAAATTTTAACTATAACCTTTTAAACTTTAATTATAACCTTATACTTTTCTATTATATATATTTGTTTTTATTTGCTACCTTTACAAACTACCTTATAGCACCTTCTTTTATTTAATAATTTATTTTGCGCTCTCTTTATTATTTATTTATTATATATACCCTTACTTTCCTTTTTAAGATATTTTTAACCTTACTTTAACTTCTAATTAACTATATAAAGCTATAAACCTTTTAAAACCGCAGCTAAAATATTAAAGTATATCTAGCCTACCAACTCGCCTATAACAATACACAGTGCCAAATATATTAAAAAAAGCTTTATTAACTAATACTATCTTATTTTAATAGAATAGTTTAAAGCAAAGTAATTAAAGCCTTAGACCTTTAGTAAAAATATAAACGGCACCAACTGTAAAAATCTATCTATAGATTTCCTTAACTAGCTTAAATAGCACACTAATGCGTTTTATAGCGATAGTAATATTAACACAAATACTATTAACATATGCTCTAAGCTTAACTATTGCGTTAAAGTCTTTAAAGTAAAATATAAAACTAGTCTTTGCAGCACCCGCAAAGTAATTAATAATTAGCAATGCAAGCTAGCGCATAAGTTTTTTAAGCAATACCTTAAGCACAATTTGCTTAACTACCCTAATAGTAATATAAAGTTTAAAGCGTTATTTATTTTAAACGCAACCCTTATAGCCTTAAGCACCTTCCCTTTAAAAATCAAGAGCTTTTGTCTTTATAGCTATATTAATGTTATTAACTTTGCAACAAATATTAACATTGCAGCTAATAAGCACAGCAACTACACAGTCTTAAATATCTTTTATTAAATGCTAACCACTAATTATAATAATATAGGCTGCTTATAATTTAAGTAATTAGCGCTAAAAATACATTATTAAATACTTAAAAAGGTTTATATTATATTGCGCTAGATTTAGAACGCTAAGCTGTTAGAATTATTTGCTGCATAGCATTTAGCGCACTTTAATATATGTAAAAACCTTATTAAAAAGCCTTATAAATAATGTGCCTTAACCTAGTTAAAAAATAACCTAGCTACCAAAGATCTTAAAGGCAATCTCTTTAAAGACTATAAACGTTTTTTAACTATAAAACTTAACATTTTTAGCAATAATAAAAACCTTTTACAAAAGGCAAAAAATAATTAATACTTTTATTATAATAATAAAAAAGGCTTTTTAATGTATAAAACCTGCTATACTAGTTTTTATAATATAATATCTACTACGCAAAAAGTCTTTACCTTTAAAACTAAAACTAACTTTATAAGTTTATATGCTCTATAGCAATTTATTAGCAAAAAGATTATAAATAAAGCAGATATTAAAAATAAGTTATCTTTTAAAGCAGATAATATTATAGTAAAAAAAATCAATGCTGCTAAAAACAATATTTATATAAGCAGATTTTACCCTTATAATTGCATTATCTTTTATAAGATAAAAAAGGCTACCTTTTACCACAATAAGACTTTTAAAGAGCTTAGCAATAATAATAAAGCATTAGTAAACATAATTATTTATTTCTACTCGCAGCCGCACTCCTAGCTATTTATTATAATTAAATATCTAGCCTTGCTGCAAAAGGCACAATACTTATTTATTAAGGTAACTATACCTATAAATGCCATTATTAAAACGCTTTACATTTACAAAGTAAACTTTGCTACTATCTGCAGATATATATGCAAATTATAGCTTTATAATAAATAAGTGCAAAATGCATTAATAATTGCCTTTAACGCTATATTAGCACGCATTTAAATATAAAATATAAGCTATAACTAAAGATAGCTTATTAAAGCTGAAATATTAGACTTCTCCTACCTAATTTAGCATATTAACAACTAGTATGCTAAAAAATCCATTCCCTTTTAAGTTTTCATTTTAGCTATATAAAAAAACTTCTCCTTTTAGAGCATAATCTTTAGCACGCTATATATAAAATTAATAAAAAACCTGCTTGCTAACATTTGCGCTGGTTTAATAAATAAAAATGTTATTAAACTAAAGAATCTCAATATAACTCTCTTTAAAAACACAATAAAATTGCTACCTATAGCAGCATTTAACTTAATTAAAAATATATTAACTATTCTTTTTAATAATATCTCTTAAAAAACATAATATCAATGCTAGCTTTTATAAAAACTAGCATAAAAACACATTAAGATTCTCTTTTAACTATAAAGCAAAGTTTATATAAAGATACTAAACCCTTGCAATAACTCTAAAACTATTATTATACCTAAAATCTAACATACTATAATTATTGCCTTTATTAACTAACGCCGCCTTTTTAAGCTATGCTTACTATTAAGCTTCTTTATCTCTTTACAAATTAAAATAAACATTATAGCTATTTAGCAAAAAATCTAGAAACTCACTAATAATAAAAAATGTAAAATTATCAGCAGTTAGATTTATAATACTTTATCTAATGCTAAGAGATAGCTAATACTTAAATATAAGGCTAAAAAGCTATTAAAAGACTTTAATAAAAAGAAATTAAACAAACGACATTAGTAGCAAAAAAAGAGGCATTTTAAATTTATATAGGCTATGTAAATAACCAATGCTATTGCTTAGATTACCTTATTTATTTGCATTATAAAGGTTAATAGCTGTTAAAACCCCTATAAAGTCTTTAAACAAAAAAAAACCTTATTTTAAAGCTTGCTAAATACTTTTAATAAGCTTTTAAATATAGCTTAAATAATAAGCTAATTAAAAAAAAAGATAAAGATTAACAAAAACATATTATTAAACACTGCGCTAATATACTAAGCATTTTAATCTTACTATTATTAGCCTAAAAAATAGCCCTAATTTAAACTAATATTGTTTTTAATGTTAATAACCCTTTATGCAAACTTAAAAATGTTTACTTTTTACTTAAACTACCTATAGTTTTAAACTAAGATAAAAAGAATAGCTAAGCTTTCTACATCTTCCCTAAACTTTCTATACTGCTAAAATATGCTAAAACCTTAAACTAATATATTATAAGCCTTATGCAAATTTAAAAAAACGCATTACTAAAGGCAGTTATTACTTACGCAATTAATAAGCATATACTATTAAAACGCCTTAAAAGGTTAAAAAAACTATAAGATTAAAAAAACTAGCCTAGCATACAATAAATAGCAACTTATCAAAGCAATCTTTACACTGCCAACTTATTTTATATAATACTAATGCTAAATTATATTTACTTTTACCTCTTTAATATAAAAATAGCGCAAAAGTATAACTTAAATAAAATTATACCCAACAATAACTTTTAATACAGCAAAAAGCAATTTATTAATAGCAAGCCTAACTTAATCACTACTAAAAAGTAGCAAAAAAACTATAATATCTCTTTAAAAAACCATATTTAATAAGCGGCAACATTTAACTATAATTAACGCTAAGCATTCTTTAACCTTAATAAAGCCTCTTTTAACTAAGTCTACTTCTAAAGCTACCTAAGCAACAATAAGTTAAACATCGCAGATTTTTTAACAAACATTATTTAAAACTCTTACTTAATTATCATAGATTTTATACCCTTATTTATATCTTATATCCCAAAGCTTATTAACAATACAATGCCGCAACACTACAACCTAAATCTAGCTTTCCCCTTTAATATAAAAAGCAATATATAATAAATTTCCAACAAGCTTTCTACATAAACAAACACCCTAGCTTATTTTAAGAATAATATTATTAAGATTAAGCAAAACATTAAACAAAAACCTATGGCCAGCGCAGATGCCCCGCTGTTTATATTCTTTTCACCGCTTAAAAATAATTTATTATAGCAGCAAATAACTAAGATTGCTCTTTAATATAATACTAACGATTCTTTTACAAAAAAAAACCATTTTAAAAAGATTTTAAACAATATCTGCAACATTTATAAAGAAAACCTATATTAAAACCTATCTTAATAGCTAATATAAAACTTTAACACTGCCTTCTATATCAAATTTACAGCACTTAAATCATTCTATACTAATACTATTAGCATACTGCTTAATAGGCATATAAAACACTACTTTTACTTACTTAAGCTTAATAAGTCTTATTTCTAAAGGCGCAACATTGCTTACTTTAAGCAATAAACTCAATTTATAAAAACTGCCTATTATAACCCACAACGGATGGGACAGATCAGCATGCAGAAAGAGTTATAGGAAAAGAAACCTCTGCCGCCGCAATTCCTATACTCTGCTTATATAAACAAACTACTTATTTCATTAGACTAGAATAAGTTAGCAGCAGTTATATAATCTCTAGATTATTAAGATTATAGGTAACTTAGCAATAATCTAAGTAGGCTAGATTATTAGATTATTAAGATTATAGCTATAAGCTAGATAAGCTAAATAATCTAAGACTAAAGAGCTAGATATATCTTTAGATATATTTTCTACTATTAGATAAACTTAATAAATAGCTCTTTAGTTGTTAATCTAAGTATTTACCCCTAAGTAGCTTTATTGCTAATAATTATTTGCTAAATATAA
>JALRMF010000604.1:0-20536 GCA_026120015.1 Dendrostoma leiphaemia
TAAGATGCCTTATGTTAATATTAGATTTTTATATATTTTAAACCTTTAAACGTTATTATGCATAACGCTAAAATAAATTTTGCAGAATATATATAAATTATAAAATATATATGTAAAAAGGTATTAATTAAGGCATATTAGGCAATTAACAAAGCAGAAAAAGCTTATATACTATTAAAAAAAGCGTATAATATTCTTAAGAAGAAAATTAGTTATAATATTAATAAGCATATAATTCTTTAAATAGCTCTTAAGGCTTTAAATAATATAGCTAGACTAAGTAGCTTTATATTAACGCTATTTATCTTTAACGCTTACTTATAAATTAATTACAACTTGTTATTATTATTTAACTAAGTTGCTTATGCAAAGGCAGTCTCTAAGGCTATAAATAAATTATAAAAAGTCTATGCTTAAATAAAGATTAATTATGCAATTAACACTAAGAATAAACCTTAGTGTTAAATAAGCTTCCTTGTATACATACGTATTACGTGTAAATAAATAACATAATAGGGTAGAGATAAAATTATATTTAGCTTTACCTTATATAAAGGAAAGGAGACGAAGTCTTCTGCCTTGTACAAAGGATTTATATATGCGTTTTAGGCATATATAACTGCGTGCCTAGTCTTAGTCTGCTAGACCTCCTTAGTAGTTGGCATTGGTATCTCTACCAGCCTTTATATAAAGCTGCAATGCTATTTATTCTAATATTGGCATTTTTTCTTTTGCGGCTTATATAATTATATATATAAAAACTATAGAAAAAAAACTATAGTTTTTACAAAGGAAATGCACTATAAACTTTATACTATACTAGCAGTTAAATGCTGGAAAAAGCCATTATACCTATAAGAATTATTAAAAACCTAGCTTTTCTAGTAACTATTTATATATAATAAGTTATATATAGTTAAGTTTTTTGCCTTTTAAGTAACTCTTTATATAAAAAACATTACATATAGCCTTTATTGCCTTTTAAGTTATAAACTTTCTCTTAGTAAATTATAAGCACTTGCTTATTAGCGTTTAAAGTAATTTATATTTTTAGCTATGTATAAGGTATAAAAGACCTTATTCTTTAACTTAGCCTTTAGTTTTCTTTCTTTTTTTTTCTTTTACTTAATAATTAACTTTTAACTATATATAGTCTTTTATCCTTTTCTTTTTTATATATATTACTATTAACTTTCTAATTTGCGTAGATATTTTATATATAAGTAAATAAATAAAAATTTAATTACTATAGCAGCTGTCGCTCCTATTGCAAATATTCTAGCCTAGCTAATCTTTTATATAACCTTTTTAGGTATAAACGCTAGCCGTTAGGCTTTTATTATACACTTAGGCTTTAACGCCTAGTTTTGTGCCAATGCCCTTAACTTTTGCAAAAATATATAGTTATAACCTATTATTATTTTCTTTTATTATATATTTATAAACTAATAAAACATAGAACTAAGAGTTAGCCTTAGCTAACCTGCCTATAGCTAACGTACAAGTTAAGGTAAACATTAACTAAGGCTATATATCCCTAGCCTTTGCTAAGATTATACAACGAAACTTATACTTTACCGCATTATAAGTTTATCCTTTATTTTTATCTTTGTACAAAAGATTAACGTCGTCTAGCATTTTTGCACAAGGTAAGATACTTTGTATAAAACTTTGCATGCTTTTTTAATATATAGTTTATTAACTAACACTCCTTTTTCTTACATATAAAACATTTCTTATTTATGCAATTAAAAGGTTTTTAATTAAAAAAGTTCTCTTATACAATAAGCGCAAATTTAATTTGCGCCTTTTATTTTAAGTTAAGTAACTTTTAAAAGCTACTCCTAGTATATATATAATTTATTAGATACTAAGAAATATATAAATTAACCTTTAATAAAAAGATTAATAATTTTCTCTTAAATGCTAACTTAAAAGCTGCATATATATTTGAAAATAGCCTCTTATACATAGGCTTCTGCTAAGCGAGTGCTGTTTTAAATTCTAAAACACTACGGCACGCCTTTTCTACTGCTATATAAAACTAGATCTTACCCTAATACCTAGCTCTTAGTGCTTATTATACAAGCTGCATTTTATCTAGCAAAATCTCTAATATATCTACTAATGTTTTATTTAAATTCTTCTTCTTTAATTATATAAAGGTTAAACTACTTTAATTAGCCTAATATTAGCTATAGTTAACATAATAATTAAAGTAAATATTAATTATACAATAAATATTATATTAAATCTTATTAAGGCTAATATAGTTAAAATAAAATTAAAGCGCATAATCTAAGAAAACGTATAATTATACAGCATAGTATTCCTACTTATTAATTCTAAGCTGCTTATACATAGAGTTAAAAATCTTTGCTTTATTATATAAAATATTATATAGCTTCCTAGTATAGTTTAAGTCTTTTTGCTATACTTTTGCAAAAGCTTAAACTTAGCTTAGTAAGCATATATTGTTTTATACGCGCCTTAGAAGTAGCAACTTAAAAAAATTATATCCTAAGTTTTTAAAGGGCATTAGAGAAATTTATGTAGAAAAGCTATGGTCTTTATAGATATACTGTTATCTTAATAAAACTATGCTACTTTTTCTGTTATATAAACAAGGTTTTTAGTTTTAAGTCTTAAAAATCGTACAATCTCTTTAACAAGGCATTGCACAAGCCATTTTTAGTATTTCTACCTTCTCTAGTTGTTTATGCCCTTTGTGCAAAGCTTTTTAATTATAAAAGTCTCTTAGATGCTCTTATTAGTTTTGCCGCTAAACTTAAAGATTATATATTTATTTTCCTCTTAAACTTAATAAGTCTTTAAACTAATAAGAGGCTTATTATGTAGGTTATTAAAAAGCAAAGCTTATAAATATTTATTATATAAAAGTTTATTATATAAAAGTTATTAAAGCTTTAATATTTGCATAAGATTATTAGGTAATAAAGTTGTAACTAAGAAAATATATAAGCTAGCTATCTAATGTATTGCTTTATTTCTTAGGAAAAATATATTTTTAAGATTAAAGGGTATTTTAAAGTATACGTTTAAAGGTCTGTGTACTTTGGTTAAACTAATAAGTTATCCAGCCTGCGAAATCCTCTTTATATAATTATATAACTTTATTTAAAGATAAAAAACCTTTGTATTTAAAGATAAGTTAGCTAATATATATATTAATTTTCTTTAAATTTATTAGCTAAGTAATGTTAGAAACTTTATTCTAATAGCTATATAAAGCGCTAATTTCTTATATTGCAAAGGATATTAAGCTGCTTTTTGCTATCTTTTTATATAAAAGAAAATCTTTATTATTGTTTTTAGGTTATTTTTAGCGTTCTTAAGATTGCTAACGCCTTTAAGGTTATTATTTTTATTTATCTCTAGGCTTATACGCACTAGCAGCTACAAATAAATCTTTTAAATTTAAAACACTTATTATTAAAGCATAATAATACGCTGCGTGCAATCTTTAGTTTATATAAAGGTTTTAAATAATCTTTTAGCCTTTGCCCTTTTGCAAAAAAAAAATCTATATACGCCTTTTATTATATAGTTTGCTAATAACTTCTTTAGCTTAATAAATGTACAAGATAAGATTAAATATAATAATACTACTATGCATTATTATATGCTTAAAAGCACTTATTATCTTATTACTTTTGTTAGTTTATGCTTGCTAGCTATAAACACTAATTAGTGTTAAATAGGCTTTTTTATATATGTATATATTAAGTATAAATAAATAATATAATGAGATAGAGACGAAATTGTATTTAGCTTTACCTTATACGAAGAAAAGGAGACGAAGTCTCTTGCCTCGTACGGAGGATTTATGTACGCGTTTTAGGCATACGTAACACGCGTGCCTGGTCCTGGTCTGCTGGACCACCCTGGTGGTCGGCACTGGCATCTCCACCAGCCCTTGTACGAAGCCGCAATGCCATTTATTCCAACAAAAAGGTTATTTAAACTGCTAAAATCGGCTATGCTAGTCTGATTTAAGTTGCTTAATTTAGGGGATAAAGATTCTTAGGATAAATATAGCATAGTAATGAGACACAAGGGGTAAAAAATAAGAGGGAAATTAGGTTATTATATATATATGTGTATGCTTAAAAACAAAGTAAAAATAAATAAAAAAAGGGTTAAAACGCAGTATAGGGTGCTTTAGGGTCGCTAATGTGTTTATATATATATGCGCCGTTAGTGCTTTCGTTGCATAATAAAAATAAGAAAGATTATAAGATTTTTATAAGAATAGAAGCACTTAATAAAAAGGTTCGCCAGTTGATCGCTTGCTATTATAATCTTATAAAAGGTTTTAGTATTTTTATATAAAATTAATTATTTTCTTAAAAGTATGGTATAGCATTAGACAAGCCGCTAGCGTTTACAAGGAGGTTTTAAAGTTATTTATATATTATTTTGCGTTGCAAATGCATTAAAAGGGTTGCTAGTAATAACTCTTGCTAAAGTTTCTTAGCTATCTTTAATAGTTAAAGAAAATAGCCTTTTGCTAATAATAACTTTACTAAAGTTTCTTTATAAGCTGTTTATTATTTTCTGCTAAAAGCACAAAGCCTATTATTATAAATGATATACCCCTTTTAAAAAACATTGCAGCAGTTTTTAAAGCAAGATTTGTTTCTTTTACCTTATTATCTATAGTTAACTATTTAATTACTGATTAGTATTGGTAAGTTAATTTTTGTATACAAAGAGGTTTGAATAAGGGGTGAAAATGAGTGTATTTGCTATTATTATTGATGATGTCTAGTAGAAGGAACGAAAGGGAAATTATTGTTATACGCTAAAGGAATTAGGCGTATACGCGTACGGTCCCTTCCAATTGCCGTCGGGCCGTATCGGCCCGGCTAGCCATTTGGCCAGCTGGTTCCTTCTGGTGGCCGTATGCCTCCGGTCCGAGGCGGACCGGGCTATTGCTATAGCTATCAACCTACACTGAGAGTCTAAGGGGATTCCGCCGAATCACGAACGTCTCCGACTCGACCACATTGCCCGTGGAAGAGACCGACTATGTAGAAGCTTCTATGAAAGTAGCCCATATCATAGGTGCTGTTGGTAAGTCAATCTCCGTATACGAAGAGGTCTGAATGGGGGGTGAAAACGAGTGTATTTGCTATTGTTGTTGATGATGTCTGGCAGAAGGAACGGAAGGGAAACTATCGTCGTACGCCAAAGGGATTAGGCATACACGCGTACAGTCCCTTCCAATTGCCGTCGGGCCGAATCGGCCCGGCTAGCTATTTGGCCAGCTGGTTTCTTTTGGTGGCCGTATGCCTTCGGTCCGAGGCAGACCGGGCTATTGCTATAGCTATCAACCTACACTGGCAGTCTTTTGTATCGGCTCGTAAACCCTCGTTGTACGCTTTGAAAGATTAGTCCAAAACTTAAGCTGTAGGCAACTAGTTGCCCAAATAGGAAAGAAACGAGTGACAGTCGTACTATATAAAAGAAACACACTTATTGCCTAGTTTATAAGCCTTTAAACAAAACCCTCTACTCGTACCGTTAACTTGTTGTTGTTAACTAGGCGTTCTAGCGCTTTATTTGGTATAGCCTTTATTATAGCGTTGGCAGGGTTATTATTGCCATTAACCCATTATACTTTTATAATCTTGCGCCGTTTATATAACTAACGTAAAGCTATTATATTAATTATCAGCCTCTTTTCTCTAGTTATACTTAATTTAACTAGGCACTCGTACAAGGAATACAAGTTTGTATAAACGACTAGGGGCATTGTGGAAAGGCTGAGTCTGTTGGTTATTAGGCGGAGCGTTATCTCTATCGAGAGATTAATATTAAAAGTGTTAATGGTTCCGTAGATTTCTAACGCTAAAAAGCTTTAAGTAACCTTTTTGCATTTGGTGAAACTTTAGTGCATAAGGTTTCTCGTTAACGTAAATTAACCATTAGTACTGGTTTTATTTCCAATTGCTAGAATAAACCTAATTTAAGAGCTTAAATCTTTATTGCCAGCTAGAAAGCCATCGGCAAATGCAAAAAGCTTAGCCATCGCTAAATTAAAGGGAATATATTGTAATCCTCTCAATAGGTTACTAAGTTGCCACTATAAGCAACTGTTAAGCTTTATATAGTTACCTTTATCAGAGTTTTAAATTTGGGCAGTAATAGATAGGTTAAAAAAGGCTTTTGGTTGGCAAATTAAGGCAATATAGGCACTATAGGCACATTGCTTTATATATTGTTAGGCTTAGTTAGCTAACTTAAGATTAATAAAAATAATCTTAGTGCTTTAACCCTTTTGCTTTAGGTTTAGCTTAGTTTTGTTTATTATTAATGTAGCGCTGTTAAAATCCAACGCAGTACTAAGGGAAAGGAAGGTTTTAGGCTTAGCTTTAAACTGGGCCTTTTGCAACTTTTGGTTTTCTAATGTTGAAAAAGCTAATATAGCTAAGATAAGGGTATTGTTAGTTTATATACTAATAAGGCTAAAAGTCTTTAAAGGTTTGTTAATAATTAAAAGGCATGGGTTATAGGTTAAGGTTGATATATTAAGCTTTTTTTGGTAGTGGCCTTGGTATGTAGCAAACTAGTGGATGCCTGCTTTGGCAATGCTATAAAGTGGCTTAATTACCTTAATAATAGTGTTTTAGGGGTATTTAGTCTATAAAGCAGCTAAAACAGCAGCTAGTATAGTATGTGTAAGTTTAGTCTGTGATTGTGGGTATGCTTAGGTAATGTTGCGTAATAATAGCGTTATGCTGCCTTGCAATAGTAACGGTGCAAGGGCTAAGATTAACTGCTGGCTAGCATGTTAAATTGTAGGAAACTGCGTTAAAATAAACGCTTTCTCTTTATTATTATAGCTTTGTATAACTAAACGTAACTTTTCATAGGGCTTAGTGGTTTTGCTCTTGACTTCCCATACTATACAGGCTTTAAAGATGCAGTGGCCATTATACCTAGCCTTGCTATAGCGTTTAAAGCTAAAGACGCCACGGCCAACGAGGTTATCTACCTCTTAAAGGTTAAACACTTTAAACGGCTCTCTTAGGATTGTTATAATGCCATCGTTCCTTAACTTAACGGCAAGGTTATAGTCGTCCTCTTCCTTCCTTGTTAAAAAGGCGCTAACCGGCTTGTTTTTTAAGCCAGAAGGTCGTTTCCTTCGCTTAGGCTCTATAGCAATTACAATTATATTGCCAACGGCACTAATAGTATTAGCGGCGTTGTTAAAGGGCTGGTGGTCTTTATTGTTGGTCGTTAGGGGAAGAGGAGGAGCGTTGGTATTAGGGTTGCGATAGTAGGGTTGGAGGATGGTTGATTTGAAGGTAGCGGGCCTATTAGGCATCTTAAGGGTAACGTTGTAATCGTTGACGGCTGCGATCTTGTAGGGCCTCTGCCAGCCGTCTTTCTCTCACCAAACCTATACTTTACTCTAAAGTAGAAGCTTAAGCACGTTTGCAGTAAACGGTTTATTTTAAGTGTTAAGGGCGCCTTTTACTTAGCGCTTAGCTACTATTTTGTATAATGCTTTTATAGCCTTTTATATCGCCTTAGCTCTTTTGATAGTTAATGGTGATAAGGCTGAATTGGTTATTATATAAGGGTATGCGCTGAAAACAAAGAGGGTAGAAATAAGCCTGTAAGGTTTGACGATATCGTTAACGGCCTTAAGGGCTATTTGCAAAATTGCTTTGTTAGATGTTGTACTGTGAAGCTCGTTGTATAAGATATTAAAGGCTCGTTAGAGTGGAGCATAGTACCGTTCCAGCTTGCCAATTAACTAGTGGGCTTTAACAAAGACTTATTTATATATGATTCTCATTAGCTTAGCTTTTAATTTAAACTTTATAGAGGCAAAATTAGTGCCAGCATTGTATGTAATTACGTTAGAAAGTCTTTGATAAATATTAATTTATAATAGGCGTAGGGCTTCCCAAGTGTCTTTAGCCAATAGAGATAGAAGGAAATGGCCGCTGTAGAAAGTTGTTGAGGAGTTTAAAACGTAAAGAATAAGGTGACTTTTAAGATATATAACGTCTGCGAAAATCTCGTAATTAAACTTATAATCGTCTTTTAGGGTAAACTTAAAGTATTAGAGGGCATTGCTATGCAATTAGCAATGGTGATAAAACTTTTTAATTAATTATAGTATATTTTTATTAATGTTATTATAACTAGCCTTTTTGAGCAGCTGGTAAAGTTGGTACGTTGCTGGGTAGCCAAAGCGACAATAGAGGCGTTATAGCTTTGTTTCCGTAAGGAAGATGCTTGCTTATTTCTCTTTACTTAGAAAGAACTATAGGTGGCTCTATTTGCGTATAATAAGGATAGTTTTATTGTTATAGATAAGTTGGTTTATTAGATTGTTGAATTAAATGTGTAGGCGGTTTATATCTGCGAGGCAAAGTAAAAAGGGCGTTGGAGTGTCTAGCACGTAAAAGTTAATACGCTTAATCAGAGTATTAACGGCAATAGTTCTAATTAAGTTTATTATTAATCCTTTGCTAAATTTAATTAAGGCTTGTTCCGCTATTGACTTGTTAAGCTTAATGAAAGGGTTCTTTTGTTATAAGGCAAAAAATTGCTTTTTTCTAGCTATAAATACCTTTGCAGCACCTATATTGGGTAGTATGCCTTAGAATTGTAACTGGGTATAGCGGTCTTTGATAAGGAATTGCGTGGCGTTTATATTAGAGTCATTAGCAAAATAAACATTATTGCTAGTAAGGCAGTATAGAAAGCTTTAGTTTGCAAGCTAAGTAGAGGCTCTAGTTTTCTTTTTGTAATCCTTGTCATCATTATTAACCTCGTTTTTCAGCTATATTTAATCTGCTTTATTATTTTTATAACTCGCTAGATACGTTTTAAAGCTATTAGAGTCGTTGCTGTTAAATTGGCAGTTGGCAATAAACTAATTGCATGATTAGTTGCGTTTCTCTTAAGAGTGTTTTGTTGACTAACAACCTTCTTTGCTATATATATAGCACTTTTTCTTTTATGGCGTATACTGCTGGGGAGGGCGGTTATTATAATAGTTGCTATTATAGCCTTGGAAGCTATTACACAGATGAAAGCTGCTACGAAAGCTACTATAAAAGCCTTTACCTCTGCTATAATTATTATTATAGCGGCGGTTTAAATAATATTAGTTATTTGCTTTATTAGCGGTTAATTGCTGTTATAGACTGCGGGCAAGGTAAGTCTCAATTAAGGAGCATAAGTTGGAAAATAGCTCTTTGCAGGTAATAGCGGGCTTAAAAAGAGTGTATTTAAGTTTATATACTCTACGGCAAGCTTTGATTATTATAGTCTTAAATGCTTATTTGCTTGCGTAATTTAGTCTCAAAGCATATTAGCATAATTATAGCTTATTAAGCAAGATCTTAAGGATTTTATAAAGATTTTTTTTATTATTCTACTATTTAATCTTATTAAAGGTTATTAAGGTCTAGTTTGTATAGTAGTAAAGATAGTTGACTTTTGTGTTAAAATGCTGTTTAATTTTAATATAAGCTTTTGCAAACGTATTAAAATAAGTGACGTAGCTTTTATAAAACTATTAAGCGCAGTTGGTTAAAATCTTTGAAAAAACAGCGTAAAACTAGCTAGGCTCGATTTAAGCATGCTAGCAAAGACTAAAAAAGGTTTTAAGCTTATTATTTAATAGGTTGTATAGCTTGCTTATATACTTTTAATCTAGGCTGTACATTTTTATAAAGCTGGTTAAAGTTTAAATATTAATGTGGTTGTTTGGGTATTTGAGTAGAGGAAGGGTTTTGTATAGGTTATACTGCTGGGGATTATAACGATATATAAGCGGTTTTGGTACTGGGAATAGGGTATTATATAATATATATAGACAGTTAGAGGGCGATAATCGCAGTCTTATTGTATGGTCCACTAAAACTAACGCAAAGGGGCCTTGTTTTAGAGGCAACCTTAAGGGGTTTTGTTGCAGGTGTAACCAAAAGGGCACTTTTGAGGGGTTTTATTATAGGCGTTGTATAATCTATTATACGTATGGTAGGGATAGTAGTTGCGAGGGGTTTTGTTGCAGTTGTAATAGAGGCAATAGTAGCAAGGGGCTTTATTGCAAGCTATTTTTTAGAGCTTTTTTAACTTAGGAGTATGCTAAGGGTTTTTTAATAATCTATTATATGCTAATTGGTTATTTTTGCCGGGGTTTCTCTTAATAGATTTAAGGCTTTTACTAAGGCGCTTTCTTTTATTATAAAAGTTAAAGAGGTCTTAGTGGCAAGATGCCTTGCTATCGTTTATAGGCGCGTAACCTTAGGTTAAGTTTTTAATTTTAAAGCTTAACTAAGTCTTACTCAAAGAGTTCTTTACAAGCAGCAAAGGTTACCAAACATAGTTTGATAAAAGCGTTATTTTGCCTAATGTAGACCTTATTTTAACAAAGGACTTGCTTAAGGTTGCGGCGTAGGTTAAAGGGGATAATATTAAATATATTAGCGGTTTACCTACTAAAATCTTTACAAAAATAGTAGAAGAGGTTGTTATTGCACTATTTAGGGTAGGTAGCAATTGCCCTAGCGACTGCTATATATAAGTATATTCAACTAGCGCTTAGCTATACCTTTTTATACCAAAGGCAAGCGTTAAGTAAGGGCTATATTGCCTAGGAGATTCTGGTTTTTGCTAGAAGGTCGCTTAACACTAAAATAGGCTGCTAAGCATCGTAGTTAAATACTAGGGTTTTTGTCTCCTTGACTAAAAGGTCGTTTAAACTGCTAAGATTGGCTATACTAGTCTAATTTAGGTTGCTTAATCTAAGGGATAAAGGTTCCTAAGATAAATATAGCATAGTAATAAGATGCAAGGGGTAAAAAGCAAAGGGAAAATTAAGTTATTATGCATATATGCATACGCTTAAAAATAGAGTAAAAATAAATGGAAAAGGGGTTAAAACGCAGTGTAGGGTGCTTTAGGGTTGCTGACATATTTATATATATATGCGCTGTTGGTGCCTTTATTGCGTAGTAAGGACGGAAAAGATTATAAAATCTTTATAAGGGCAAAAGCACTCAATAAAGAGGTCCGCTGGTCGGTCGCTTGCCGTTGTAACTTTATAAGAGGTCTTAATATTTCTATATAAAATTAATCATCTTTTCAAAAGTATAGTATAGCACTAAACAAGCTGCCAGCGTTTATAGAAAGGTTTTAAAGTTATTTATACGTTATTCTGCGTTGCAGACGCACTAAAAGGGTCGCTAGTAATAACTCCTGCTAAAGTCCCTTAGCTATCTTTAACAATTAAAAAAAATAGCCTTTTGCTAGTGATAACTTTATTAAAGTCCCTTTATAAACCGTTTATTGTTTTCTGCTAAAAGCACAAAGCTTATCGTTGTAAGTGGTACACCTCTTCTAGAAAACGTTGCAGCGATTTTCAAAGCAAGATTCGTCTCTTTTACCTTGCTGTCTGTAGTTAACTATTCAACCACTGATCAGTATTGGTAAGTCAATCTCCGTATACAAAGAGGTCTGAATGGGGGGTGAAAACGAGTGTATTTACTATTGTTGTTGATGATGTCTGGCAGAAGGAACGGAAGGGAAACTATCGTCGTACGCCAAAGGGATTAGGCGTACACGCGTACGGTCCCTTCCAATTGCCGTCGGGCCGAATCGGCCCGGCTAGCCATTTGGCCAGCTGGTTCCTTCTGGTGGCCGTATGCCTCCGGTCCGAGGCGGACCGGGCTATTGCTATAGCTATCAACCTACAGGTGCCGACAGACGGGGCTCTTCAGTACTCATCTCGCCATTGGTATTGAAATCCCAAACCAGCTCTGTCCCAATGCTACCCAACTAGGTAAGGGAGCATGGCTAGTTGCTATACTACCTAGGTAGTTCGACGCTTAAAATTGTCACCGCTTTCCGGCTGAGGTATGCGAGGCGCCAACCTCGGGACGCGAATCCAAAGAGGTGGAACTCGAGCCTATGCCTCATCAACAGAGACGGCGTATCGAATTCGGGTCGTTTTCTCTTGAGGTAAAGCATCGAAGCACTTCGTAGGTGTGTGTTTGGAAAGCTATAGAAGCATGAACGCCGGCTCAATCCGTCTTAAAAAGAGAATGGTCAACTGCAGGGCAAAAACGGATGGTACAGGCCAGATTGTTATTCTGTACCCAGCACTTCATTTGCCATCACTTTTGGCCGTAGCTTAGAGTTCTATCTTCTTGGCAATCAGCAGTCATTTTTGCCCATAGTTCTTCATCTCTCTCTCTCCCCCCCTTCTCTGTCTGTCTCTCTCTGTCTGTCTCTCTCTGTGCGTGTATGTGGGATGTGGGTGTTGTATGTAGATGCTCAGGTGTTATATGTGGGTATTATATGTGGGTATTGTATATGAGTGTTGTATACTATGTATATGTATTGTGTGTGTGTGGGTAGGGTTGTTCTGCTGGGGTGTCTACCTGCTTCTCTATTCTTTCACTTTGTCTCTCTGTCTGTTGTTCTAATGTATGTTGCCCTCTTTTTCCTCCCCGGAGGAGTCGCGGGCCTGCCCTCCAGCTGTGCCATCCGTTTTTGCCTTGCGGTTATGCGTTCTCTTACACACCCTCCTTCCAGTCTTTGTGACTGATAATCGGCACAAGATTCATTTCAGCAGCCTATTCACTGACAGGTGGAATCCGTTCTTGATGTGAGTCGTTTTGTATCATGGGCTGTAGACCTCGGGACAGTTGCAACTGACACAATTGAGACCAATCTTCTCTTTACTTATTCTTGGCTAAGTGTAAACGGCTTTCTCCCTCACGCATGCACCTGCTCCATCTATAGCTCCATCTATAGATACCCGACTGGTACGGCCGGGAATTTACACTGAGGAGGGGGTCGGCACGGCCTTTCGCATCTGGAGCATCTCACCTCCTTTGGTGATAAACCAGGTGCTACAGAAGTCCCAATGTCTCTTGTGTGTTCTACCTGTCCTTCTATCTATCCTGTATCTGTTCCTCCCAAAGTATCATTCCATGGCAGCCAAAACTGGTTATCAAATGTCGGCATACACTTCACTTTTGCCGGAGGTCCTTGCCAGTCAATGCTATCCTCTGCTAAGTGAGGCCTCGACGCAGCCGTAGCAGAGGTATATCCCCTCTCATCTTTGATTCGCTGACCCGTCTCCGCTGAATACCCCAAGTTGATATATGGCACCACGGCGATCCTCCCATAGCCATGCGCCCATAAATCCTTACAAAAGATCTCCGGCTCCCCACAATGGCACTCGCCCAGCTCCGCCCGCGCCGCCCGAAACGCTACCTCCCGGCTCGCAATCGGCCGGGCAGGAAACGCCACCGCGCCGTTCCAGCAAGCAAACACCTGCAGCGGCCGTCCAGCCTCGAACCGCGCCTTGGACACGGGATCGTCCCAGAAAAGGTTCGTGGCTCTGGAGAAACTTCCGGTGTCGGGTGGGATGTCGAAGAACAAATCGCCGTTGATGCCGCGCGCGATATACGAATCGTAAAACATGGCCTTGTCGCCGGCTCCGAAGATCCAGTCCATGGCACAGGTCATATCGGCGGACAGGACCTTGCGTTGATGGGCGAGCTCGAGCAAGTCGTCTGGGCAGGCGGCGACGTCGTTGATGAAAAGGACCGTAGCGTCGCGGTAGCGTTCTGGTTCGTCGATGATGGGCTGCAAGGCCATATTGCGCAAGGTAGCAAGTTTAGTGAAGCGGGCGTCGGTGCTAGGGTCGATGTCGTCGACTGAGAGTACGAAATAGGTCCGAACTTTAATGGACTTCAGGTGAGTCTCGAGGGCGGCTAGGACGTCGGCGGTTCCGTCTGGGGAGTTGCCTTCTACTATGGATAAGGCACAATGTTCAGGGCCCAAGAAGTTGATTGCTGCTACGACGCTGCTCAGGAGGGTAGGCAGAATATGCAGGCTCTCCCGGAGGTTCAAAACAAGAATATATGGCGTTTTGGATTGTGGCGTAAAGAAGGAGGGCTTCAGGTGTTTGTAACGAGATAAGTCCGGGTTATGGCAGTCGATTTTGGGGAGGTGCTGGCTGTTAGAATTTAGAATCGCCCGCAGGTATGCAGCAATAATGCCCTCAGGCGATATGGATTTAGCTGCAAAGAAGTTAAACAGATTTTTCATGAGTTCGAGTTTGGAGGTAAGACAAACCACCGGGTGTTACGGTATCAGTCATCGAGGGGGCTGTCTGCTCGAGTGCTACTTGTGCAGTCTGGGTCAGCCGGTCACTCTGTAGGTATAGGCAGAGACCGACTAAGAAGATTGTCGCTATTAGGGGCCAGCGGCTAAGAAGCTGGGGAAGCCGACGATGCGAAGCCATCGCCATACCTGTAGACGAGCATGTGGTTTTTAGTGTGAGAGTGAAGCTCGTTGGTCTTTGAAAACTCGTGCGACGCGGACAACTTGACTTTGTTTTCAAAACTCCACAAGTCCCTGAGCAAATCCTACTGCGTTCTGGGGTTGGCTTAACCGAGAAGCTGTTGGTTCAACTTTAGCAAAATCTGCAGCAATCAGGCTCCTCCATTGGTAGGGGGGGGGAGACCCACTGCGGGTGGCCTCTTTTACGACCAAAGGAATATAGGCGCCTTCATACACAAGCGAGCATTACTTGGGCAATTGAGCGGTTCATCCTGATGTGCTCATCTTTGCGCAAGAAGATATCTCTTATCACACGCAGTTTCACAAAGCAACTAAACGAAGCATACCTTCTACATCCCTACCCAGGTGCACATGTACTCAAGCATGTATGATTGTGAAGTTTACGATAAGAACTTATAGAATATCTTGCCATTGACTTGGATGTTTCCTACGCGACCACAAACTACAAATGACAGCGGCAATTACTGGCAAGGTGTCTACAGAGTTGTGGCGTATTTTTAATACAAAGTGTTTTGTATCAGTGTATCCGTCGTAATTGTATCTGCATTTGTATAAACTACAATTTCATACAGTTGACATAAACCACCTACGGGTACTGTATTTGTATTTGTATGTAATAACAGTGGTTCGTATTGGTTTTTATGTATTGGACATTGTATTATTTGTATTTGATAGAAAATTACAACTTTGGGCATCTGGGATATTTCTGGAGATCCTCCCCTTAAATCGCTCGTAAGTTCCAAGATGCAGCAAACAGTGGGGACAGCGACTGCGGTAATAGGTCGTTGGGCATCATTAAAATACCTAGGTAGATACATATCATCACGGGCTGAGAGCCTTGCCGTCCCATGATATCCGAGTCTTCTCCCCGACCCTCCACGACTCTGTAGATTTTGGTTCTCCTGCTTCTGCCCCCCAATTCTCTCCTTTAGATGGCCAACAAGCCGTGTTATCTCGGGTCCTTGTGGGGCCCAAATTCGAAGCTGAGATGCCCGGGCTCTCAGGTGTTCTTTTATTGGGATTTCTGCGATGCTCTGCACACGCTCTCGTTATTCTTGAACCTCCGATCATTACTTACGCACCCGGCGGAGTTGAAGCCTACGAGTCCACAAATACCGTGTCTACCTGTGGATATGAGGAGAAGAACAAGCCCTGCAATGGAAGCTGCCGTGTCATCTAAAGCTGGATCTTCCACCTTTAACGGCTGGCTCCAAAGCTGCAATGTTGGCTACTGTCAAGGGTGCAGGCGTGGTACAAGTTGCCGGAGCCCCTGAAGACCCCCAACTGTGCGCTGAAGCCAGCCTGGGATCGCGGCTAACGGGTCTCACGCCTGATATCGTTGTCTCCCACGGATGCCCCGGCGCCAACGCCCGTAACTCCATCGAGTCGCCATGGCCCTGATACCGTGACGGTCTGAACGCGTCCTCCTCGTCGCTCGGTATCATATAGGCTCCGAAAGACTTATGGCGTGAGCTCTCCGGCTCGCTCGTGTCGGTAGAGAACTTGAGCCCGCCGCGGCTGCTCTTCCTCCTTCTGTGCTCAGAGCGCCGCCAGCTGAATGTTGCGGACAAAGAATGTACTGCGTCGGGAAAGAAGTGCTGTACGAGGAGACGTGTAGCAGGTAGGCAGGCGATGATGAATGCGGTGCTCACTTCGAGGGTGCACCAGAGGATAGAAGATTTCAGGTCGTCGGCCACTGGGAAGTGATTAGCAGGGACTCGTAAGGGAGGTGGGGGTGGCTGCTGAGGTTTACCAATAGTGGCGGCGTTCTTGTGCATCTGCACCCAGCGCAGGATGGTCATCGTCATGGTGCTGTTTCCACAAAACGTTGCTGTCAGCTATGCTGGCTTGGCTCGTGTTCGGAGACATGGCCATTTGAGGGCAATATCTGAAGGACAAGTGAGGCAACAAGCACATGGGATAGGCGGTGAAGATCTCAAGAGTGGACGGGGACGCACAATGCTCCAAGGCAAAACACAATAATGGCCACAACCTTCAACTTCTTATCCAACATCGTACGCCAGACATAGCCCGACGGAAGCACAATGAGGATGACGTCCAGAAGCAGGTTGAAAGACATATAGTATCCTCCCCAGTCCCAAAAGTCGGGGCACGTGGCGTCAGGTACATCGTAGGTAAATGCCCAGTATGCGTTGAGTGGTATACACGAGAAGCCAAGGCTGATCAGGAACGCCATGATCACAAGTACGTTCAGAATTTGCGTCGCCCAGAGAGCGAAACGGAAGTTGCGTCCCTTCAGGACCCGGAAATACATGGCGGCGACGCTGATCTTGATGGTGCCTAGCGACAAGGAGTAGATAATGCGGTGAACGAAGTAGGTTTTTGCGACACGGTTGAGGTTGATAATTGTCAGATCCCAGACATTGCGGTAGAAACCCAAGTGCTCCACTATCATTTATATAAATTGATCAATTTGTTATCCCGAGCTGACTTCAGAGACTGTGGCTACTCACCAAGAGCCAAAATGGGTATCCAACACATTAAAAATGACTATATGGATTCATGATCAGTAGATGTCAGGCTGTAGGTGGTTTCACCTTGCCGGTGCCCCATGCTCCGCCCGTTCGAGAGAGAAGCCGAGTCCACACAGGTGCACTCACGAAGGCGACTGTGATAGCAATATCATCGAATCCTCGGCTGTGCAGCCTGCTTCTGATAGACCATATCCTGATAGAGAAGAACAAGATTTGTATAATGGCTGTAATAACGATCAGAGGTATCAATGTGATCTCCCTCTGCGGCATATCACAAGCATGCCAAGTAAGACCAGCGGCTACTGTAGTAGAATTGACCATTAGTATGTCGCTTGGTTCCCAGCCAAAGGCAAATCTCTGAGGTCAGGGTAGCGTACCCAACTGGTTGTCAAAGGTACAATTGCTGGCGATGCAATCATGAAGGTCACTTATCCACGGAGCGTAGTGTTGCCTTTTGACGGGGCAGATGCATGCCTCCGTCGCATTCTGTCCGGGACAGACAGCTTCGATACATAATAACTGGGACTCTCCTTAGTAAGTATATCTCTGCAAAATTGCAGTCAATGGTTGAAGACACTTCGATACCTGCGCACTGTCCAGACACTTACAGGGCAATGTGGTAGACGTGCGTCTTGCAGCATGGACTGTATTCTGTCGTCGAGCGCCATGGTATATGACTTGATTGTCAGGAAGGGATCGGAAGGCTCCTCCTTGTGGAATCGACGGGACCGACGTAAATGTAATCTCGGACATCAGTATCGTATCACAAGACTACTACCCTAGGCTACCTCCTAGGCATAACCGCAGTGCCCAGGTGAGATTCTGGTCTGACTCCGGGACTTGGTGGGCTACGAGCGGTGTTACCCACCACGGAGAACCCTTTTCAGCTTCTGCACATGTGCTGACTGCATAACATGATTATTGGTCTCCATTGGTGGGGAAGTACGAGTGGCGTACAAAGCTGTCCTGTCAGTCTTCGGCAAACTAAACTGTCACTGCAGATGACACCCGCAATCCGTCATAATCAGCACTAGCGCATTAAAGAAAAACTTAATGAATACAGAGTTAACAGTTTCGGAATAGTGACAGGTGATCAATTCGTTGTGGTCGTGTGAAGTACGAAGGACGATTGGGGGATTGCGGTGATGTTTTCATTTATAGGGACAGTTTAGTTTGCCGGAACCTGCTGATACCGAGGCATGGCATTTTTGCAACGTTCCCTCCCCCTTTTCAACGTCCATTCAGCATGCGGCATCCCATAATATCGAACCTTGACCACGAATATTCATAGGAACCGGATTGCCTGCGCAGTTGCGATACGCCTCTCTCCAAGCCAAGAGTGGGCTGGGGAGTAGGGCTATGCACATGTGACATGCAACCCTTCGTATTCGAGAGGGTGGCTGCATTATGGCTGGTTACTAGACTACCTAGGTACTCAGACCCAGACGCAAGAACTGCCCAGGTGGTTATTGCTTCTCCAAGCGGAGCAAAACGCATTAATTTCAAGAAGCACCTCTTTTCAATATGCCGTATGCGGCCCCCCATATATATATATATATATATATATATATATATATATATCTGCAAGTCTCGTCCTAGTTCATGAACAGGTATTAGGGCAATGCGGCGCTCATCACCATGAAGCTGCAACTAGGGACGTTGGGGCCTCTCACCCAAATTTGTTTCGCCTTACTCTCCCGAAGCCAGCCTGTTTCGTCGGCAAGCAGCCATGTTGCTACAAAGCAGGAGACTCAACTTGCCAAATGCCTGAACGCCAAGGGCATACCATTTTTGACCGCTAGCAATGCCACATATGCTAACCACTCATCCTCTTACAACCTTCGCCTTCAGTACATGCCGATCGCGGTTGTCCTGGCCAAAAGCAATCAGCAAGTAGCCGATGCCGTCACCTGCGCCGGAGAAACCAACCTCAAGGTGCAAGCCCGGTCTGGTGGGCATTCGTATGCCTCCTACAGCACCGGCGGAGAGGATGGGGCGGTGGTGGTCGACCTCCAGAGATTCCAGGCCGTGCATCTAGATACAAAGACGAACATCGCGATCTTTGGCGCTGGCTTGAGACTCGGCAACCTGGATCTGGCACTCCGCCCGTACGGCAGGGCAATCTCGCATGGTACCTGTGCTGGTGTGGGCGCTGGTGGTCACTTCACCATTGGAGGCGATGGAATCACGGCGAGGGCCCATGGGCTGGCCATCGATTCACTTGTGGCCATGGATGTCGTGCTGGCTAATGGGTCGCTCGTCCACGCCACGGCCCAGTCCTATCCTGATGTATTATTCGTGAGTGCAGGCGAGGAGGCCAGATTTGACCCGATCTTGTGAGAAACACCTAATGCTATGTATGCTAAACATGCACCAGGCCATGAAAGGTGCCGGGGCCTCGTTTGGAATCGCAACGACCTTCTACGCTCAAACATTTCCATATCCTAAAGTCCTGACGGGTATATACCTAACGTGGCCGGATATTGGAGAAGGTGCAGACCTTACTCTTTCAGCCCTCAGACATTTTCAAAACTTTGTCAACAACGCATCTTCCGGTATAGATCGCAATCTCCAGTTCGATATCACCGTTGACGTTTTCGGCTCCTTTCTCCTCAAAGGCGTGTACCTCGGCCCCGCGGCGACTTTCAACAAGACAGTGCTGCCGGGACTCATCAGGGGGCTTCCTGCTCCAGCGGCTGCTGACCGAGACAGCCCGACGTTCATCAAGGAGTACAATTGGACAGAGGCGCTGATCGACGCAAACTATGGAGACAAGTTGCGGTTCCCCAAGCCGGGCGATCGCGACTTTGTCCCCGTCCCCGAACACGACAACTTCTATACGAAGAGCATCGTGGTCCCCGCTCCCGGCTTACCGGACAAAGCCATGAGAAACCTCGCCAGTTGGGCACAGGCGCACAGGCAAGACAAGAACCCAGCTGTTGATTGGTACTACACGCTGAGTTTGCAGGGCGGATACGACAGCCAGATCTTCCTGGAGAGCAAGCAGGACCAGGCGGCCTTCTGGCGGCGGGATAGTGTGTGGGTCATGGAGAACTCTGGTTTCCCGAATGATCAGAATAAGAAATACCCGGTGCCTTCGGGCATCGATCTTGTAAATGATCTCAACGGACAGGTTACGGATGTGCTTGGAAAAGGCGGATATGGTGCCTATCAAGGGTATGTTGATCCGGAGCTGAGTACGGATGAGGCTGGGACGCTGTACTATGGCGAGCAGCTCTTTGCAAAGTTGAAACTGTTGAAGAAACAGTTGGATCCAGCGCATGTTTTCTCTAATCCTCAATCCATTCCCGTTGGAAATTGAAACTTATTGAGTCTTGCTTCTAGAGAGCCTTGCGCTTATCGAAATCTTTTCCTGTGCTACAGATATTCCTTGGATTCATTCCCGGTGTTGGATATATTTTAAATGTGTTCTGTGTCAACATAAATTGATTGCTATCCTATTATTTACATTTGTAGCCCTAGGCTACTATGCCGCTAAGCTACTAAGGGCACTAGGACCACTACAGTAAGACATCATCTTTAATACTAAGACTGCAATGGCTATAGTAGCTATTGTAGGTTGATAGCTATAGCAATAGCCCGGTCCGCCTCGGACCGGAGGCATACGGCCACCAGAAGGAACCAGCTGGCCAAATGGCTAGCCGGGC
>JALRMF010000605.1:0-20467 GCA_026120015.1 Dendrostoma leiphaemia
ATAAAAATAATAACTTAGCTAATGTTATAATTAAAGCGTTGTTTAATTAAGCTTTAAAATAGCTTATTAATAATAATTAATTAGCTATATAAATAAAAGAATTTGTAAAAAAAGCTATAAATTAAAGTAATAAAAGAAAAAAAAGGAAAAAAGATAAGAAAGAAAAGCATATATATATATAGCTAACTTTATTAGGCAGGCAATTGCTTATTTAGAATATTTTTATATAATGGTAGGAGAAAGTATACAATTGTATAGCTAGCGAAAGAGAAAAACTACTAGTATAGGTTTATAGCTAAAAGGAAAAACTAGGCCTACGTTTGTTTGATTAGAGGACTAGTCTGTTGTAAACTGGCGTTAGCTAGCTACGGCTAGTATAGAACAAAGAGGGATATAAGCTACTTTCCGTGGCCTTGTTCTTCAACGTAAATAGCCTCCCTTTCTTTCAACAACCACTAACTATAAATAAACTGCATAACCAATAGTGCACTATTCGACCAAGTGAGACCCTACCAACATTGAGAGTGATTTCCTGGCGACCTAGTGACTTACTCATGCGACACGTCGTTGGAGCAGACACAGGGAAGCCGGCGTATCCCCACCAAATCCGGCGCCACCGGCGCCACCGGCGCCGGACTCTCGATGACTTGCTTCAATGTTCAACCCCTCCACCTCCCGATTTCCTCCTCTCTACACACCCACCTCACTTCACCTCAGATCTCCAACAAGTCGTGCTACCGAGGAACGCGCTACAAAGCAGCTCCTGCGTCCTATACTTTGTCCTTGCCCTGACACCGTCCTCTCCTGACCCGTGATCGATCTCATATCGCATCCGGCGCGCCAGCCGTAAGCCGCAACGATGGCTTCACGAGCCGCCCGCCTCATTCGGGTCAGGCCAACGGCCACGATCCTAGCCTCCCCTTTCCGAAAGACCCCCCTCCATTCCCCGATAATACGAACGACCCCTATACCAGTAGCTCGTTCTCGTCCGCCTCCTGCATACCCTTTCCACCGCGCATTCTCTCAAACCACTTCTCGAGCCCACCAACGAGACCCGCGCGAACAGCCCCCGCAATACGACTACGATCCATCCCTCGGCGACCCGTGGGCCCATCACCGCCTGCGAAACGCAAAGCCACTCTTCTCCTCAACCCCGGGGCGGATCATCCGCTCGCCGCGCACCCATACCGTCGTCGTTGTATCCCTGGCCCTCGCACTGGGCTTCTACTGGTACAACCTGGAAGTGGTCCCAGTGTCGGGCCGAAAGCGCTTCAACTGCTACTCCGAGAAGACGGTCAAGGAGCTGGGCCTGATGCAGTACAAGCACGTGCTCTACGACATGGAGCGGCAGGGCGGTCGGTTCCTGAGCGACTACGACGCGCGGGTGCGCATGGTCAAGAGGGTCATGGCGAAGCTGGTGCCCGTCAGCGGGATGGGCGCGGACGAGGAGTGGGAGGTGCGGGTGATTGACAACGATGACCTGCGCCAGGCGAACGCCTTTGTATTGCCCGGGGGCAAGGTCTTTGTGTTCAGCGGGCTGCTGAGGCTGGCGAGGACGGATTCCGAGCTTGCTGCGGTCCTGAGCCACGAGATTGCCCACAACCTCGCCCAGCACATCTCGGAACGACTGAGCCAGAGCGTGGGCGAGCAGTTCTTCCTCGGCTCCGCGCTCATGCTGCTCGCCGCGACACCTTTCACCTTTCTCGTCGGGTACTGGTTCGGCGGGTCGCTGCTGGATCTGGTGTTCTCACGGCCCATGGGCCGGATGCAGGAGAGCGAGGCGGATTATATTGGCCTGATGATGATGGCCGAGGCGTGCTATGATCCCCGCCAGGCCGTCACGTTTTGGCAACGCATGGCGGCTGTGCATCAGCAACTCGGGACGGAGCCGCCCGAGTTCGTGTCGACACATCCGTCGAATCAGCATCGTATCCAGAGAATCACGGAATGGTTGCCCAAGGCGGTCGAAAAGATGAATGAGAGTGACTGCCAGGGTACGCAAGGGTTTGCTGAGATGTTCAGACAGGCGATGGCCAGAGGTGAGGTGCTTTTCTTGCGGGAGTAATCCAAAATGTAGAGATGGGAGTAGTTTTGGAGCATGGCGTACTGGTGTTACAAGAAGGGACGCCTCGACAGAGTGTCGGATAAATCAGGACATGGATGGCGTTTATTATACCATATTCCAATGCAGATGTGACTGGCGATATAGCCAAGAAGATTATTCTTTTCTTCTAGCTCGCAACGAGTATTGCCGCCAGCTGCTGACCCTTCTCACCACCGAGGTAGGTATCATCCTCGCCCTCTGGAGACATTCTTGCCATCTCCAGCGCCTCGCCGTATCCCTTGGTGACCATGTCCTCATCCACCCGCAGACCATTTTCCACCAAGGCGGTAATGACGCCCCTGATCCTCGCAATTTCCCTCATGACCTCGACCTCGATGTAATCGTTCTGACTGCTGTAGACAGTCTGGCTGACAGTCTCCTCCATGTTCGTCACACCAACACCGCTGGCGGCCGCGGCGGCCAGACTCGCGTCCTCGACATGCTTGCTGATCCACACATATCCATTAACCCCCAGCACCACGTCAATCTTGGCCGCGCCATCGCCACCACTCCCCAACGTACCCAGGTCCATCGTCCAGACCTGCCTCCGGCTCCTCACCACGCCACCGCCGCCGCCTGTCCCGCTCACGGCCAAGAACACCCCGTTCCTCAACTTTCCATACTTCAGACTGCGCGTGTGCAGCACGGCGCCGCCGTCCGGGTAGATCTGCTGGACCTCGGCGACGAGCAGGTCGCCCTCGGCGAAGAAGCTGCGGATGGCCAGCTCGTCGGTCTCGGTGCGGCGGCGCTGGATGCCGCCGGGCAGGTTGATGGCGGACAGGGGCAGGCCCGCGAGCTGCACGGAGCCGACGTCGACGCGCCACCGCTTCGACTGGACCTCGACGATGCGGCCCACGACCAGGTCGCCGACCTCCGGGGTGTAGCGCGCGCGCAGGGGCCGCACCGAGATGAGCTTGTTGGTGCGGCTGACGACGCCCGCGAGCGACGAGGTGATGGCCGCCGTCGTGCCGGCGTCGTTGTCGGCGGCCGCCGTGTAGGTCCCGTGGCCGCGCATGTACTGGGTGTCGTCGGTGATGACCTCGCCGGGCGTGACGATGTCGCTCGAGTGTCTCCTGGCGCGCTTGGCCGGGCGGCCGTAGGTCATGGAGATGTCGCCCTCTAGGTCTGCGCCGCCGTCGTCTGAGTCGGAGTCTGATGAGGCGCCCTCATCGCGACTTGACCACTGTGGGACCGGCCTAGGTTGTATGATTGTGATGGGCATTTTGAGTCTTTTGGCTCGCTCACTGGGCTGAGTCAACGGAGATTCGTGTACCAGAGTAATTGTGGCGTTGAGAAAGAATATGATGTCAGTCGCGATGTCCAAATGAGACAGACCCTCGTCGGCTGGTTTGTTTGCGCGGAGCCCTTCGCCAAGTGCTGGAGCTGAGCCGACGATGAAATTTTGCCGTTGAGATGCAAGGTCGAACGAAAAGACGCTAAGAATTGACTGAGGACTCGGGAGCATTAGACTGCTGCCGGAACAAAGAAGTACGTACGTTTTGCAATCTCACGAGCTGAATGAAGGAAAAATCCTGGGGGGTATCATTTGTATTGTGCCAGTCCTTCGAGAAGGTCACTATGCAGGAGAGTTCGACGATGCCTCTCAGATGGGAGTCTTATCTTATCGCCGCCAGCTGCGACCAGCTGTGAGCGACGTCGTCCGTCTCCTTCGCCACTCAGCCAGCAATGCTCGCTCAAACCTTGGAATTGAGCGGAGTTGTTGTCCTTCACGTCTTGTACCCACATTGAGGCTGAAATCATCCTAAGAGTCGATATATTCCCAGATATGCCAGTCCAATCGACGTTCCGACGATGCCTGCCCTTCGTCCACGCATGCCTATCCAAGGCTTGCTCTTCAAGATGGATGCCCGGTTCTTCTCAAGTTGATTCATGCCTTCCCAGTAGCTGTATCCCGCAAGGCCGATGAATGCAGTGCCACCTGGACAGTATAAGATCTTTGCTCAGCACATGGCACAGGCCAAACGGTGGAAGGCACTCAAGGCATGGGACGAGACAAAGGACTCACCCACGACGCGACAAGACGTGCAGTCATCTTGCGCCTCTTGCTTCAAAAGCTCTTGAGCTTTGATGGGAGCTTCGAGAGAGTGAACAGATGGCGAGCCGCCGGCCATGTTGCTTGTCTTGAAGGACGGAAGATAATTGTGTTTTGAAGCGTAAGAGTTCGAGATTGTCCATGTGCAGTAACATGGGTTGAGGCGATGGTCAATTGATCTTGACAGCTCTCACCAGGAAGGGTTAGGGGTCCTTGCTGATGCAGGGACTGCCCTGCAGGGTGTTCGCCAGCCAGGATGCTCGTCATATCCGCCCCACCACAACTCGACCTCACATGCGCTCACGACAGCTCCTGCTGAAGACCTCCTCCAACACCACAGATTCGCGAAGATGGAAGGCGTAGTAGAAGCAATACATATTTTTGACGAACTTAACGCCCCAATACTATCACACACCTACACGTCCCGACCAATATCCGCCGCACACCTCCTACCACTGTACCTGGCCTATCCCGTGCCGCGACCGAACGTGCTCTTCCTCCCAAACACCAACCCACCCACCCTCGTTTTCAGCCTGGTGCACGGCAACCTCCTCTTCCTCCTCACGACATCCAGCGAAGTCGAGCCACTCCTCATCCTCGAATTTCTCCACCGCGTCATCGACGCCCTGGAAGAGTTCCTCAGCGCGCCCCTCATATCGCACAAAATTGAAGGAAGCTACGATGTCGTCGCGCAGCTGCTCACCGAGATGTGCGACGCCGGCACGGTCGCCACCACCGAGCCGAACGCCCTGCGCGACGTGGTCGAGGTAGAAGGCTGGATGGGCAAGCTCCTCGGATCGATCACACTCCCTGGCCAGGTGAAAGACCTGAGCGCCCTCGGCCGCGCCCCTAGTCCGGGCATGCCGTCGCTGGTCCAGAACACCGCGCCGTCGCTGCCGTGGAGGAGGGCCAACGTCCGGCACACCAGCAACGAGCTGTACGCGGACGTGGTGGAGACGCTGACCGTTACGCTCGCCCCGAGCGGGCGGCCGCTGGCTGCGTTTGCGAATGGCACCATTGCGTTCACGAGCAAGGTATCGGGCGTGCCAGATATTAGCATGACGCTGACAGGCCCTTCCGGGAAACACAACTTGGGAAATGTGATGGAGTTGCCGGTGTTCCACCCATGTGTGAGGCTGGCCAAGTGGAAGGAGCAGCCTGGTTTCCTCAGCTTCATACCCCCTGACGGGAGATTCATACTGGCCGGGTACGAGGTGGATCTGCTGCCATTTACGAACGGCAAAAGCGGGAATTTGAGTGCAAACAGCTTGAAGCTCCCCGTGAACATCGAGATGAAGACGGGGCTGGGGCCGACAGGCTCAGATTTTGAGGTCAGGGTGCACGTGAACAAAATATTCGGCACAAGCAGCATCTCCGCCTCAACTGGATTCGGCAGAGGAGGAGGACCAAGCGCAGCAAACCGAGGTGGGACACCGTCATCACCAACAATGGAGGACATGATCATTTCCGTCCCACTGCCCGAAGATGTCAGAAATCTGCCCGAGATCAGGCCATCGAAGGGCGACGCGACGTACAACTCAGGCGACAGAGAACTACAGTGGCACATACCTGGAAAGGAACTCAGCGCTGGAGCGGCCTACTTTAGTCTACGATGTACGGTTGTGGGGCAGCCCACCCAAGAAGAGGAGGACGCCCCTATGGTGAATGATTACGCCTACGACGAGCCGTACCAGGCGGAACCAGCGGCATCAAAACTGGACAAGGCTGCGGGCCAGGACACTGACGAGGAGCGCGATGCAAAGAAGACTGCACAGAACAAGATCTTGATGCCCAGTTCGGCTTCGGTCAGCTTTACGGTAAAAGGATGGTTGCCGAGCGGCATCAAAGTTGAGAGCATCATGCTAGAGACCAGAAAGAGCAGAGGCCTGGGAGAGGGTGTCAAGCCCTACAAGGGAGTCAAGTACCTCACTGTGTCAAAGGGAGGTGTGGAGATCCGGTGCTAGTCATCAGCAATGATACCCTATTGATCATTTATTCTTCCCTGAATCTGCATCTTTGTTTCAAGGGCCGTGGCTCTGCCCTCGTAGAGCTACAAGGACACACCAACCTCCTCATAATCACAGACGGGGAATCAACCTCTTTGGGAAGCGTAGAATCTGTTACGAGGCTATTCGGGTAGTTTTGATCACATTCTATGTCCAGGAACCATGCAATAAGACAACAGACAAGTGTCTTAACTTCGGAGGCCTACGGGGCTAGAACAATAGTCATCTGTTGCTACTGGGTCTCTTCCGAGCATCAGAGGGTGCAAACCGGTGGGCTCGAACTTGCGTTCGAGAAGTCATGCGTACCCGGAAGGCTGAGTCACCAAACACAGTGGATTGTACAACTTGGCTACCGCCGACCTGGCCATCGCTGCAAAAGGTGGACGAATATAGACGCTGAATCAAGTTTGAGACATCTGACAGGCCTGTCATCAAAGGTGATGGCCTTGACCGTGTTCATATTTCAACATGCTCCCGCTGGAATACCCCGCACTCAATCGCCGTTTGTCAAGACGAAGGCCTCGTAGGTCTGCCCGTCACCTAATTCCTTCACCGCATCCTCATCCCACCCCGCGACCTCGGCCCAGCCCTGTACCAGGGCCCTCCAGTAACATACTTCAGCCGCGGGACTGAAATATCCTCCGCCCACAAATGTCTCTGTTTGTCTCCTCGCGATACCTTCTGCCACCTGTGGATGATTTTCCAGCCACTTGATCGTATTCTCCAAGTCACTCCAATCCGGCTTCACAAACACCATGTTAGCCTCCTCCGCTATGTAACTCGCAGGCCAAGCCCGTCTTGTCATCTCGCTCGCCGTCCAACTCCCCTCCAACCCGGATAGGTCACTCGAGAACACCGGCCTCACCAGATGCGTCGTGTGCATCATCCACGAGATGGGCGGGCTCAGCACCACACTCTCGCACAGCTGCAAGAACTGGAAGCGCCCGCTGTACGTCACGCCCTCGGTGTACAGGACATACTTGTACCTGCAAAAGTCCTCGATGGCCAGCGAGTTGCTCGCCGTCCTCTCGCCGTTCGCGTCGGGCCTGCTGTCCCACTTGAGCGCCTCGACGTCCGCCCAGGCCCGGCCCTTGGTCGCGGCCAGGAGGTTCTGCCGCAGGTGCGGGTTCTGCACGCTGTTGAACCACGCCGTGCCGCGCCAGACGGCCTTTGGGATCTTGACGGCGAACCCGCCCCCCGCCGCCGCCCTCTCTTCGATGTTTGCGACGGCGGCCGCCGCGCGCTTCAGGGAGCCGACGAAGGGGAGCTTCCAGGCCCAGAAGGAGAAGTGCGGCATGAGGAACGTCCTCGCGTCCGGGTTGCCGTCGTCGTACCCGGGCCGCGAGTGCGGGTCCGCCTGGCGCGAGTAGGCCCACGACGACCCGAAGGGCTGGTCCTGGAAGTTGAGCGACAAGATGGTGTCCGGGATCGCCTCCGAGGCCGGTGTGGTGAGCAGCGCGCGGTGGAGCTGGTGGAGGGCGGCGGTGCGGGAGGCGAGCATCTCCGGGGAGAGGTCGCGTTTGCGCTGGGACTTGAGGATGCTGAGATGACCGTCTTGGATGCGCGCCAGCACCGGAGATGCTTTGGGGTTGAGGTTGAAAGGGCCCCGCGCAACGACGTCGCTCACTGACCACGTCAGGTTCGGGAAGGCGGCTTCGCATTGGGCAGCGGTGAGCGAGAGGTCGTTCAACAGCGCCCGGGGGTGAGGACCTCCATGCTGAGCATGTTGGGAAGATAGGAAATGGCCCCCGTTCCGAGTCGTACGTGGCGCCTTGGCCGTGAAGAAGAGGTAATATGTGAGGAGAATGAGGCCCGTGATGTATAGGAGCGCCCGTATCCTCCGCCTCTGCCTGGGCCGGATGGTTTTCTCGTCGATCATGGCCGGATATCTTCACTTTGCCAGCTCATGCTTGTATACAGACTTGAGCCACCTCATAGTGATGAAGCTTGTCGATCGGAACAGCAACAGAATGTGAGCTGATGAGACCTGTCGTCCCGGTGTTGCAGATGCAGCCCCTGAAATAGAACCGCGGTGGATGAGCCTCCGGGATATTGCAGGGATCCGTTTCCACCATTGGTGGCGGCTCGGCTTTACCTCGAAATTTGGGTCACCGCGTGGCTATTGTCAGAACTCGAAGGCATGGCCATGGGAAATCATCGCGTCTTCTTTCTTGAATCTACCACTGTTGAGGATCGTGAGCCCGTGGTTTCGTGTTTCAACCCTGGCGAAGAGGCCTGCCCACCAATCATCTTACATGATCTCGTTGACCTTCAATGTTGCGACATCATGAGTCCAGTACAGCATGCAGTTCAATCTGAACGTGGTAGTCGATGGCTGTCGGGTGTTTGAAAGTATGGCCACTCGAGGACTTTACAAAGACAATAGACTCCAGGAAGTAAAGCCCGTAGAGTGCCTCCCACCAAATTGCCCTATCCTATATGCAGCTATGAGCATTTGAATGACCCTTGTGCTTCTATGCGTCCTGAATCCCGTAAGGTGTATATGCCTGTTGAATTCTACGGTACAAATGCATGTTCAATGACATGATGGCTTTCAATCACTCCTGTCCACCCTTCCTCAAATCATCTACCCGCCATCTTGACAGCCCAGCCGGCTCTTCCAAATCCACCGATGGTCCCCACGCAACATCCCCCGGCGCGCTCTTCCCACCCATCGCATACCCCTTGCCCAGCGGCCTCGTCGGCTCGCTGCCCTCCCAGTGCCTCGCCTCCGCCGGCAGCGGCGTCCACCAGCTCTCGGGCGGCCCGGCCCGCGCGTGCCACGACGCGCTGCACATCTCCCACAGCCGGCTGGCGGCGCGCTTGTACGCGAAGCGCTCGTCCTCGCCCGTGAACGCGGCCGTGTTGACAAAGTCGACCTTCTGGCCGAGGATTCCAAAGTCCGAGTCGATCTCGGCGTGCGTGCTGCGGCCGCCGGGGGAGGAGGAGGGGGAGGGGTTGGGCGCGTCGTTGTAGCTGGAGATGTTGGGCCGGAAAGGCGCGGCGGAGTCCTGGAAGACCTCGGAGACGGTCTCGGAGTAGGTGGCGTCTTCGTGCTCGCCGGTGCTGGTGGTCCGCGTGGACTTTGTTGTGGCGCGGGTGACGGTGGTGAGGCCGGGATTGTCATGGTGGCGGCGGTTTTGTTCCGGAAAGAAGAGGTTGTCGGGGCCAACCTCGGCGCGGATGAGGAGTTTGCAGCGGGCCTCGTAGAGCGCGTCGAGGAGGGTGATGAAGCGCCGTGCCTCGTTCTTCATCGCGATTGGGAGGACTGGCACGTTATCGATGATGAATGTGTGAAAATTGGATGCCAAGGTGATGTAATCTGCCGGACCAAAGGCGTGGACGAGCTCGTGGAAGTCCCAAGAGGCGACGCCCTCGTACTGTCGCGGGACGTTGATCGCCCTCCCGTAGACCACTCGTGTCGCTGATTTCCACGGAACAGATGAGATGACGGGGTTGTTGATGGTATCCAGCATCATTCGTTCCCACACATCCTGGCCGTCGACTGTGAGGGCGTATTTTCGAGGCGTCGTTGAGTCGCCAACATCGTCTTTCAGAAGCAGCACTTCCGTTTCCAGCTCAACACGGTCTCTCGCGACTCCGTCGTCGGAGGCCTGCCCTAGCACCCCAGCGTGCTCCGTGAGATCCCGCCTCCTCCAATCTTTCGCGCCCTCCATGTGCCAAAAATCACAGCGCGCCTTTAGCACCTCCACAAAGGCCGCAAAATCGCTGGTACTGCCATAGAGCTCGCCGCTCTGCTTCTTGTGACCGAAAAAATGCTTCACGAGGCCGCCCGTCACCGGTGCAGGGTATTGCATGCCAACGGCTTTTTCAAGCTCATCCGGCATGCGGTTCGACGATGCAACAAGCACACCCCCAAGCTGAAAGAATGGAATGAAGAGATTGCTCAGAATCTTGCTCGAGGCTCTATCCGGGAGCTGAAACTCGTCTAAGAACAGAATGGGCGACTGCTCGATCATCTCCTTGGCCAGCCACAACAGGGACCACTCGCGTTCCTCGCGAGCGAGATCGGGATGCGATTTGCGGAACTTTTCTAACCGTGAGATGCTGTAGAGCATGAATGTGTTGAAATGCCATCTTCGCTTTCGGCTGTTGGGAAGTCCATCGGCCAGCAGGTCCAGCAGCATCGACTTGCCCGTGCCAACTTCCCCCGAGAGGAAAAGGCCCTTTGGGGAGTCGATATCGAGAGCAGCCTGGTGGCTCGTCAGGATGCGCGTCAGGGCCAGAGTATCTTGAGGACCCTCTGTGGTCCGGAAGAACCTGGCAAAAATTGGATTGCGCCGGATGGGATGGCTTCTCACGGCCAGCTGGTTTGTCTCATTTTCTCTGGCGCTGCCGATGGCCTGGGTGACTTGACGTAACTTGGTCCGGTACTCGGAGGCAGGCTGGTAGTCCTTGAGACGGAGGTACAACTTCTGCAGGTGATGCGCCAGCCGATGTTGGGAAGGGTCTGGAGAGAAGATGCCAGTGGCTATGAGGGCGTTGTACTTGACGAGGGGATCTGTGATGGTTACCGCCGAGCCCAGACGATTCATCCTGGGTGGGTGAGCATATGGGTATGCCTGAGGCGGCACGAAGCTTGGAAGGAGAAAGAAACGCAGGCGAATCTATAAGTGTAGAAGTGGCATTCTGATTACATAAAATGTGTCGAAATAATCAATATATATGGTGAGCTCACGGAGCGGTCGCGGCGACAATGTGGATTGTGAGGTTCCATGGACTGAGGACATCGAGGTGGGAGGCGATGATTCAATACTCCCAATCTCCAACGTGCAATCCCGAGCGCCCAGCCCCGGTATCTGGCAATATCAGCCGCAGGTGAGGCTACCGTGCAGGCATGATGTAATCCGTTAGGCCCTGGAGTTTGGCACTCTCTGGGGTGCTGGTGTGCCTGGGTCCGGCTCACCTAGCCGAATTGGATGGCACGCTGCTGCGTGGAGCCCGTTCAGGCTGGGCGTAATGTACGGCACTCAGCAAAGACTTCGCTCCTGAAGACAAAGTGTAGTAAATTTGAGCGCACGCCTTACTGCGGCGACTCGACACCTCATAAAGACTCACGCGACCAACCTATGCTGGTTCGAGTCCGTGTTCGCAGCTCTAGTCCTTGTTGTTGTAGTTGTTCTTATTTTATGTCCGATGCAGGAGTTGGGCCGTTGGAGGATTGATGGCCTGAGCTTCTCTCTTCTCCTCTGCCGTGTTGAGCAGGAAAACAATCAAAACCCCTGGAATCCGGACCCATGCAGCCGGATCCACGCTTGCTGCCTCTTTGCAGCCTAGCGCTGTGGGGAGAGAGCTGGCGCCTGCCCCGTCGTGCCCCCCGGTCAGCACAGACCACCCGACTGTTGACTTGTCGAAGCTGCAGACCTGGAAAAGTTGAGAAGCGGTCCGAAGGCCCAAGCCCAAGCAAGCCCAAGTCATCTTTTCCACGACCTTCACACCACCCAAAAGCCTATCCCCAAGTGCCTGGTCTGACCTTGACTCTACACCCTTCCAGCGTCTCGTCCGCAGTCACTGGAGAGGTGCAGGTCAAAGACGGCTTGCGACCCGATTCAAAACAACGACCCATCCAACGAACAACGGCCTGGGCTGGACTGGGCTGGGCTGGACTGATTTTCGACCGTTCGCGTTCGAGTGCTTGCAGTACGCTCCGCCTGCACCGCATTGCACATCACTGCACATCACAGCACAGCGCATCGCGATCCACCTCCTGTCTCGAGTATGGAGTAAAAAGCACTCTAGCCATCGCACCAGCATCAAACCCATCATTTCAACGACGTTCCCATCTCTTCAGAGCTGCTCTTCGAACCTGGCCGCCATCGCGACCGCATCAGCAAGCAGACCATCCTCGTCAACATGTTTTCTCCATCACAAAATGGCATGGGCGGCCCGGCCATGGCAACCCGTAGTCGCCGACGACAGCGCAACCCGAGTGGCGACAACACTTTGACCCAGCAGCCCAAGGCGAAGCGCCAGCGCGTACCTCTGACCGAGTCCACCTACACCAATCCCGAGGCCCCGAGCTCGCAACCAGAGATGCTCGAGGTCAAGCACGACAAGATCGCACGACTGCCCTCCAGGCCTGACGGCCTGGAGAACGCGACTCCTACCCCGAGAACTTTCCGCCGCGATATCACGGTCCGATCGAAGAAGCCTAAGCAAGGCGAACGGACAAGCAAGAGCGACGGGAGCGTCGAGCTGGTGAGTTGAACTCGAGCCTACGTGACGAGTCTCCGGCTGGTGTGGTTCGTTTTTCGCTGACTTCGAGCTCCCTTATAGACAAAGACGAGCGCATACACCGTGAGCAAACTGCAAGCACTGCCCGATAGAGTCCGCGCAGATTCTGCTGGTAAGTACTCACATTCAGTCCTGCAATCCAGAAAAATGTCTGACGGTGCACAGCTCGACAACACGGTGTACTCGATGCCTCCAATGGCTTTGCTCTCTGTCTAACGCACACCCACGCGTTTGTTTGGCAGTATGCGTCCACGACGCCATCGCCCGAGACGTTCACATTCACCCTGCCATACCCTTCGAAGCAGCCGTCCGACCCATTGCCCCTTGGAGCCCTCGTCTCGCCAGGGACCGTTAACGACGAGCCTGGCCTTCTGGTGGTTATGCCTGTCAGCGGCAAGATCTCCTTCTGGGAGCACATATCCAGCGCCGCGACTCTCGATTACTTTACACAGCAGAGGACCGGCGTCGAGGACACGGTTCCTGGCATGTTTGGAGGAGAACACGTTACGCAAGTGGCCCGGGCCGATTCTGCGGGTTTTATACTCTCCTTCAGCAGCGGGCGCTTGGCGCACCTCAGCGTCCGTGACAGCCAGGGAAAGCCCGCGATATCTGTGCAATTCCTTCGGACTACCTCGGGTCAGTCCACTGGTGTCTTTGACAGCTTCTTTGGAAACATCAAGACGGTTCTGAAGACAGCGGTCCAACGTGGTGACCTGGCAGCCGTGCGGGTTGATCCGGCCAACACGGCTGGCTTCAAGACTGTCGTGGCGGCGACCAAGGCCGGGAGACTCCATGTCTGGCGGGTCCAACGCGGCGGCCACCATCAGATCATCGCTAGCATCGACACACGAGATTCCATCCTTCAAGGTCTCCAACAGATTCTCCCACCGATCCAATCCAACGTCGATTTCGAAGTCATTGACTTCGCATATGTGCCGAGAAATATCGACCCAAAATACACCCAAGCTAGCCGATTGAGTGAGGCACTTGTCAAGGAGGAGGACGACAGACACCACCTCCTTCTCCTGGTGTCTCTGAGCAACAAGCGCCAGTCGCAATATGCTCTTGTGGAAGTCGAACTGCTGGGCGAAGCCTCGCAGGTCGGGATGATCAGGGCGATCACATCATACACAACTCCCGTCAACCCTTCTGCCACCGACAAACCCCGGCTTTTTCTCCCGAGACCGGCACTTGTTGCATTTATAATATTTGACCGTGCTGTTGTTGTCGCCTCATTAGCTGCTCTCCCAGAGACTCCCGACTCTCAATTGCAAGAGGAGAATAACGTCATCCCGGCGACTTTCGAAGACGTGATCGACCTGAGAAGTGAAGACGCTCTCGAGATTGTGGGCACGGGACTGGAGGAGCCGTCGGGCTCAGGTCAGGAGCCTGAGACCGCGAGATCTCACAGACCCAGAGCTAAGAACCCGACTGCTTTGCTCTTGATTCGCGGTATCGGAGTTGTCAAGGTCACCCTTCCAGAGGTGGATCGCTTCGCCAGCGAAAACCCTCCAGAAGTATCAGCAAAAGACAAACTGGAACAAGCCGTCTTTTATGGACTAAAAGACGACAATCCGCTAGCGTTCGAGGGTCGAAGAAGCATGCAATTCTCTGATGAGGAGGTCGCAAAGGCTGCCACCGAGCTTTCGGACGAGATTCTTGCATCGAAGCCGGCCGCTCTGTCAGGAGGCTCTGCCTCTATTGAAACCAACCTACGACAGCGCAGTGTCTGGCTCGACAAGCTCATGTCTCATTTACATGCACAGAAAGTCAAGCTGGATCGTCGCACGAAATGGTATCTGCTTGCGAACGCCGAAAAGCTTAACATGGGCCGAGAAATCTGGAAGCTGCACGAGGCTTTCTTGAACGAGCGGCCCAGCCACGAGAAGAAGACGATCGTTTCGGAAGCCATTGAATGCATTCACGAGGAGGATAAGAAGAATCTCGACCGTACTGCTGGAGAGCTCGATTCGACTCGTACATGGTTTATTTACGATACGGCACGTCTTGATGTCTTCCTCCCTTGGACCTTTCAAGTGATTAAGCACTACAGGAAGAACCAGCTCGCCGACGATGCCGCCATGACGAGGCTCATGTATGAGGCGACCCATGTCTACTCCGAGACCATTCGCGGAGCGCACGAATACCGCGAGCGCAAGCTTGACTTCTACGGCCTCGGAGGTGAGGTGGTGGAGTTCGGGATCCTGACTAAAGTACAGGACTACGAAAATCTGCCCAACTTCTGGACCTCGACCGAACTGGTCTGCGAATATTTCTACCGTCTCATCGAAATCAGCCAAATGTGGGTCGAAGCGCACTGGCCCCCCGAGGGCAACGCTGGAGGACTGGACTCTGGCCTGCTTGAATCTATTCGCAACACACTCCCAACACTTTGTGATCAGGTTGTGGTCACTTTGAGCGAGTACACCATGTGGTCCGACGCCAACGGTGAACAGACCCTTGGTTCAACCGGAACTCCCTTCAGTGAGAAGTGCCGCGACGTCCTAAATCGGACGAGTGATCTCCTGAAGAAGCTGGAGGCTCTCGACCTTGGAGACGAAGCTCTTGAAGTTGCCGAGAAACATGAGCTTCACAAGGCGATGGCAGATCTGGTTGTGAACCAGCTGCTCTTTCTGAAGAACCGATATAACAAGTCTTCTCAGGCCGATCACCAACGTGCTCTGAATAGGAAGAGACAGCAGCTGGCTCAGTATATGGAGCGATACGGCGCCGGCTTCGCCTTCGACGCCTACGCTCTGCTTCTGGATCGCCTCGGTCCTCAAGAAGTTCTAGATTTCTCCTCGGAGGACAAAAAGAGCTATGCCACCATCTTCCTAAGGAACGATCCGCGGCTCGGCAAGGTCTCGTGGATCAATGATGTCGAGCACCAGGACGACCTCGAAAGCGCTGCTAAGACTCTTATCGACGTGGGTGAGAGAGAGGATCAGGTCTGGAGCAAGAAGATCGAGCTCAGCTTGGGCAAGTTGACGTTGATGGCCGAGAACGATGGTGCAGGCCCCGAGCAAGCATCGGCCGAGGATCGCAGCAAGGCTGCAAAGTGCGACGCCGAGCTCGTCCGGGTCGAAAAGGATCTCGAGATTATTCGCATACAAGACCGGGCCTACCAGATGCTGTCTCCGGCCTTCCAGAATGCCGTGGATGATGAGGCAGCCGTGGAGCTTGCCATGCAGGCATTTGCACCCAAGGTCCCAAAGAAGTATAAGGTGCTCCTTGACGATCTCCAGGACGCTATGGGTCTTCTCGTGGCCCACAGAGCCATGCCGCCATTCAGCTTGATTAATCTTCTCACTCTGATCCGGCTGGACGAAATTGGCGGCCTCGAGACTGATCTTTTTTGCTCGGCCATCCGCATTGCCGACCTGGCTCTACAGGGCAACCACAAGCGCCAGGCGATGCGATTGATTTGGCGGCGATGCTATATCCGCGACGACTGGTCCAAGGTCAACCACACCGAAAACATGAACGATCAGGCAGTCATGGCCATCCTTGGCCAGACGCAGGCGTATTGTACCATGGTCGCTTGCGTCCGTTGGCGTATGCATGATCCCTTCGCTCAGACGTCACGTCTGTATGGCCAGGCTAACATGGCTGCCGTACCAGATATGAACGCGGCCGACCCCGATTACTCTTACATCATCAGCCCTCAAGAAGCACAGGGCGTGTTCACAGATACCTCCTTCGAGCGGTTTGGCTCTGTGAGCGACGATCAGGCCTTGCTTGAGAAGCGTGCCGAGGTCATGCGTTGGGAGGACGCCGCCCTCAAAAAATTTGTCGAGAAGAATCAGTTGGCGAAGTGGGCCTCGGCTGCCTACGAGCAGGCAGACAGGGCTGTACGCTTTCACAAGAGTGATGTTGGTGTCAACGGCGCGAATGGCAGCCTCGTCAATGGTAACGGCTCGGCCAACGGTTACGTGGTGGAGACTCTGGAGGGCGAGGAAGACGATGCGGAAATGGATGAGATATCCTAATTGAGGGATTCGGGGCCTAAAGCACGAAGTAGGGCAGGAAATGCCGGTTCATCGATCCGGGTGGTAGTGCATGGCGCATCGCGGGGTCTGAAAGGCTCACCCAGACTGCTGCCGTTCGACTTGTGCGTCTTCAACGCAAGCACGCATCCAACATACATGAGAACGCAATAGGTGCTTTCTGTGCTGATCTGGCGTTCAGGGTTTCGTCGAGGGGACAATCGGGGCATGGAAAGAGAGCAGAGGAGTACAATTCTGTTTTTTTTATATACCATTCATTATGGACTTGCCTGTTCTGTACAAAAGACAAGATTCTGGACGTGCATCATGCAAAGTTGAGTCGCACGAAACAGCATAGCCGAGCAAAAAGACTAAAATCAAATAAATGTACTCATGCTCTGTACTGAATACAAATTAATGGTAACTAGTAGTACTTAATGCACAACTTGATCACCGCCGTGGGCTCATCAGCATCGTCATCCTTGCAGTTACTTACTGCTTACGAACGGGAGGAGCCGAGATGGACCCTCCGTTCCCGCAACGATTCCGATAAATTCGCCGTTCGGTCTCCGCTTGTCACGAGACTTGCTCGATGACTTTTTCAGCCAAACGAGATGGGTCGGTGATCTCCTGAGATTCCGAACTTTGCATGATACCTTTCTTGTGGTCTGTCGTTTTCAGCTTCCATTGCCGCCTTTGGGATCTCGCACGTCACGAGGGAATTTCTCGAGTCCTTGAAGAAAAGGACCCTCTCTGCATAGATTCGTCCCGGGGTATCATCGGCCGACGTCTTGGAGTACCGAGACGGCAGTCGTAGCACGTCTTCCCGGGATCGGGATCGCCCATTGAGCCACCGGCGGAGGCGCATGTGCACTATCCCCAGACAATCTAGCTCTGTTATAAAGCTCACATGGGTCCCTACATGAGGAACCGCAAGCCATGAGGACTGTCTTGCAATCGACATGAGTTCCCCAGACAATACCCACAGCGGGAGCGGTCCGCAACACGGGATCACCGCGGGCCCGGACGAACAGACGCTCCTGATTGGAGCCAGCACATCGGCACATGCGAGTCGGCAGGACGACGAGCGGACCGAGCCTGACGCGGACGACATCGACCCGGATGAGTTTGACCTTCTCCTGTCCAAGTCGACTTCATACACCGGCGGCCCGCTCCTGGGCCCCGAGTCGACCGAGACGCCGCTCCTCAGAGGCGACCGCAAGTACAGTAGTGGCAGCAGGGCTGGATATGGCACCGTTTTCAGTCGGCGGCCGTCAATAGCCAGCGAAGTGGTTGACGATGAGGGCCTTCCCGGCGAGCTGGAGCGGATCGCTTCGACGCCCTTCCACGAGGGGATCTCGTATTCAAGGTTCTGGCTGATCTTCAGCAACGTCCTGGCGCTCAACTTCATCTCCAACTTCGACTCGACGCTGATGGCCTCTTCGCACCCCGTCATCACTTCCTACTTCCAGAGCTCCAACTCGGCGTCGTGGCTGTCGACGGCGTTCCTCCTGACCTCGACCGCCTTCCAGCCGCTGCTGGGCAGCCTGTCCGACACGCTGGGGCGGAAGGCGCCCTACATCTTCACCATGGTGGTCTTTGCCCTCGCCACCCTCTGGTGCGCCCTCGCACAGAGCATGACGAGCTTCATCGTCGCGCGGGCGGTGTGCGGCCTGGGCGCGGGCGGCGTGATGACGCTGGGAAGCATCATCGTGTCCGACCTGGTCCCGATCGAGACACGCGGCGCCTATCAGAGCTACATCAATGCTGTGTATGGCGTGGGGTCGACTCTAGGCGCGGCGCTGGGCGGGTTCATGGCGGACTACTTGGGCTGGCGGTGGGAGTTCGGCATTCAGGTACCGCCCCTCCTCCTCTGCGTGGGCATCTCCATGTTTACGATCCCGCACGATATCGGCCTCACCGCGAAGAAGGCGACCTTCATTGAGGCTATGAAGTCGTTTGACTTTAGGGGCTCTCTCCTGCTCACCAGCGCCATCACCTTCCTCATCCTCGGCCTGAACCTCGGCGGAAATGTTCTGCCCTGGTCGCACCCGTTCGTGATCGCCTCGCTCGCCATCTTCGCCGTGGCGTTCCCACTGTTCTTGTACGCCGAGACGAAAGCCACGCGGCCCATCATGCCACTACACCTGATCCGCCATAGCCCGCAGGCCAACATGATCTTCAGCAATGCCCTGGGGGCCTTCATGATGAACGCCATCATCTTCAACATGCCCTTGTTCTTCCAGGCCGTGCTGCTCACCTCCGCGACGACCTCGGGGTTCTGCCTCATGATCATCACCGTCGTGTCCAGCATCGCGGGGACGGCCACGGGCTTCCTCATCAGCTGGACCAAGCGGCTCAAGTGGCCCATGACGGTCGGGACCCTGGGCTTCCTCGCCGGGACGATCGCCCTGTCGAGCATGCAGCGGGGCTGGCCCAGGGCCGCCTACCTGCTGTGCCTGGTGCCGCACTCGATGGGCCAGGGGTTCCAGTTCCCGGGGACCTTCATGGCGATCCTGGCCGTCAGCGAGCAGCGCGCGCAGGCGACGGTGACGAGCACGCTGATCCTCTGGCGCAGCATGGGCATGGTGCTGGGCATCGCGGGGTCGAGTCTGGTCGTGCAGAACTCGCTCTGGCGGTACCTCGAGGGTAGCGTGACGGACGAGGCGGCGCGCGCCGGCGGGTTCGCGGGGGGCAGGGCCGAGGTCGTCGAGAAGGTGCGGGAGAGCGTCGAGGCCGTGGCGGGGCTGGGCGGGGAGCTGCAGGAGCAGGTCGTCGAGAGCTACCAGGCGGCCGTGAGGGTCACGTTCCTGTGCTGTGTGGCTGTTGCGCTCCTGAGCGCTCTGGTGCTGCTGCCTGTCAGGCTGCCCAGGCTGGGGGCGCGGAAGAAGTAGAGAGGTCTCTGCGGGGCTCGCTTGACATGGCACGACGGCTTTGTCCGCAGTATCTGGGACATCTTTGAAAATTTTAGATATTTGACAGGGGTGGGGTTTGATTCTCGATTTCTATCAACACATTTATGACATCACAAACGCCCCGACGCCTTGCTGCTGCTCATTCAACGTCCCAGGCATCTCAGAAATCCATCGCACTTTGTTGACCAGATTCAACGCGTTCCAGGCTAAGACTTGGACAGCCACAAGATCCATAGCGCGATAGCCACGATGCCCATAAACTGAAATAGAGAATTTTCCTGGGATCTCATCAAGAGATCATCCTTCTTCTGAATCATCTCGTCACACTTCTTGATGGTCTCCATCAGCGCGGCTTCCTGCCTCTGAATCCTCTTGTCGCACTTCTCCTCCATCTCTTTTAGTGCAGCGTCCTTTCTCTCCTCCATCTCTCTCAGGGCAGCGTCCTTTCTTGTGTCAAACGTCTCGTACATGTTTCGCTTTATCCATTGTCAGCGCGTAGACCCATGGAATGCGACCGGGCGGCCATGACCTACCATCTCTCGGCCGTGCACCTCGTGCTGCTGTGAGTGATTCTTCTTGTAGTCGTCTTGCAACTGCTCCATCATCCAGGTCATACGCTCATCAAATTGCCGGTCCAGACTTCGCTCAGCATGTCTGCTTTCGTTTCTCACGAGCTGCATCTGTGAGTGATCATCATGGTCAATGTGTAGCGAGTTTTAGCCACAACACGTTGCTCGACCCTACCAGATCGTCATGTTGAGGAGAAGGAGCCTCGTTCTCGACCGTATCCTGAAGGGCAGAATCGTTTCAATCCGGTGTGCGGTAACGGCAGACGGCATTGGCATGTTGACGGGGTCTTCGTAAAGGGCCCATAGCGGGATATAGTGGCATCTAGAAATAATCACAGAAATCATCCAAAAGGGTATAATCAATTATTACAAATAATTTATTAAAACTCTAATTAAGAACTACAAGAGTTTTTATAAATAAATATACTTTAATAATTAAGGTTATTCTTATAACATATTAATAATTTATAAAAAAGATTATAATTATGCGGAACTTGGGGCGCTAGAACGAGGACAATCGAACCAACAAAGCCTCGAAACCGACATAGTTCACAAATGAGAACCCTAGATCGCCGTCAC
>JALRMF010000606.1:0-20397 GCA_026120015.1 Dendrostoma leiphaemia
AAATATATTATAAATTATATAGTATTTATATTAATTGATAAGGTATTTAGGCAGTTAGAGTATATAAGATATAGTAATAAACTTTCTTTGCACAGAGTTATTATAAACTAACATAGCTATTAACCTTTGTGTTTTGCTGCTATATATATAAATATTCTATGATACTATTTATGCAGAGTGCATGCTTTATGTGTAATTATATATAAGCTAAGAGATTATATCTTTGGCATTTATAGCCTTATAGCCTAGCTTCTCTATTAGATTACTTTTCTCTATTAGCCTAGTTATATTTACTTGCATTGTTTAGCTTTGCTAGTATGCTTTGCTAATATATTATTTTTTTTTTAACAAGGTATTAATATACTTGGGAAATAAGACGTTGTTAATGCGCTAAAGGTTAAAGCCTTTTGCGCTAATTAACGTAAGTGTGACTAATACTTTGGTGTAGTTATAGAGAAATGTATTGGCATTTATCTTTTTGATTATTTTGTTTTGCTTTTGCTTAGTAGACTTAGCTAATATAAATATAGGCTATAGCTTGTTTTAAAGGCTATTGTTTTATATTAAGAGGGCAAATGTTAACGCTGTGCTGAGAGGCTGTGCGTAGAAAATAATAGCATGTTGCTTGCTTAACTCGTCTAGCGGCGCTATGTTATTGTTATAGTTATTTATTATGTTAAGGAGCAGTTAGCATAGCGCTTTATATTTGGTTGAATTAGCTTTGATTAAGTTAAGGTGGCGATTAGTAAATTTTTAATTATATAGCTGTTTATAGGCAATATTCTAAGGGATTTTAAGCGCTAGTAGTTTCTAGCATTTCTATGCAAGCTTAATAATCTTATTAGCCTTTTATATTTCTTTAAAGAAGCAAGTGTCTTTTATAAGTATAGTGACATAGGGGTATATAGAGGCCTTTTGCAGCTATATAAAGGTTAACTTTTTTTGCGCTTTTAAAGATATAACGCTGCTAGCTAATTTTTTTATAATCTGCTTTTTGCTAGGTTTACTTTAGGGGTTATTACTTTTCTTTACTTACTTATTTATTTTTATCTTTAGCTTATTTTTAACTAAGCTTTAGATATTAATGTTAAGAGATGTAAACGCTGCTTTGGTATTTTTATTTATATAGGGCTGTAATTTAATAGTATGCTTTTTGCATATAGGCATTAGGTTAATGTAGGCGCTGTAGAAGATTTAGCCTTAGCAAAGGCATTATATTATAGGTTTAAAGGCGTGTTGTAGAATATATATAAAAGGTTAAATAGCTTTTAAATTGTTAGTGTTATATTTGTAGAGATTATGCATTATGCTTTGGTAGAGCTGCTATATAGTATTTTAGTTAAGGGAGGGGCAAAGGTTATTTTCTTTAACTTTTGCGCTAAAATGATTAATTATAGCTTGCTAGATAAAAGGTTTTTCTTTTATAGTTGTTTTATAAAGCGCAAAGAGGGTAATAAGATGCTTAGCCACTTTTTGGATGCTTTGAAGGGCTTTAAATAAGATTATGTTGTTAGATGTTTTTGTATTTTAGTATAGCTGTACTTTGTTTATAATGATAACGCTGGTGGTAAAGCAGCGGTAATCTGCATTGTTTACTTTTTAATATTAGTTAAGAAACTCTTATATAGATTATGCGCTAAGGAGAAAAATTATATTAGTGGTATTTTAGCTGTTAGTTATATGCTAGGCTAAGTTTTATGCGTTGTTAGAGTTAATAAAGTTATTGCGCGGGATAATAATGTTGCTTTAGGTATTTTGTGTAAGGTAGGGCTAGTTTTAGGGCTTAATTTAGGTAGTATATTGCAGTTTAGAGATATATATATAAAAGTTAATAAACAGCTTTTTCTTCTTTTAGATAACCTTATTGCTATATATAGCTTTAGCTTTTTATAGCTAATTAAGAGTGAGACTTAGAAGGGTTATGATTATAGCTAGGGTGTTAAATAAGTATGTATTGTAGATGTGCTAAGTGTTAAAGGCAGTTATGCAGAGATATTAGACTATAAACTTATTTTATAAGGGATAATAGGCTTTGGGCTGCTGGTGCTTTGTTTTGCTGCTGAGATGCTGGCGTTTGGCTATGTAACCCTCGTTGTTTTATTTCTTTTATACTTTTACCTAAAGCGCTGTTAGCTTGGCTTTAATGTAAATGTAAATTAGCATTAGCATAATTTTGCTAAAGCTAATATTTTATATAATAAATCCTTTATAAACGCTATTGGTAATAGGCGATATAAGAACTTTGTAGAGTATATATAATTGGTACTTATATAGGGGTTGTGCGATATTTTTAATTAAATATTTGCTATTTTAGTTGTATTGTATATTAAAGAATTGCTAGGCTTTTTGCAATAGTGCGTGGTTAAAGGTGATGAGGTTATTTGCCTAGGGCTTTTTTTTGTTTTTATTGTTTAGTTTAGCTTTTTTTTCTACGTTATTTATTTTTAAAGGTATTGGAAATTTTGCGCTAGACTTAGTAGAGGGGGCAGGGGTTGCATGCTGTTTAATGTTTAATAGCTATAGATCTTTAGATACTAGCTTATTAATAGGGATAAATTTTAGGTATTGGCTAAGGTAAACAGAAGAGGGGGGGCTATAGGTATTGTTTTAGAGAAAGGTTAAGATAAATTAAAACGTTTATTAGTTATTAATATAGAGAATAATTTGCTAATTGTTTTTGTTAAAGAGCTGTGTTTTAACGGCGATGTTGAAAGGGGTTTTTATATTGTTAAAGAGCTATGTATAGAGTTTGTTATAGCTATAATAATGTAACTATTGTGTTTTGCTATAGGTAAAAGCAGGTATAATAAGAGTGTTTAGGGGCGTAAGGGCAAAGTTATTTGGGTTAGAGGTAAATATAGCTAAGGTTAGCTAGTTTAGGTTAAAAATACCTATGGCTTTATAAACCTAAGCTTTTTTGCAAAGGCGCTAGAAGGGAGAGAAGTTATAGAGGGCTTAATGTTTGCTAAAAACGCAGGCGTTGTTGCTAGTTAATAGGTTGCAAATAAAGATAGCGATTTAAGATGTAAAAGTTGTTTAAAAGCTGCTGCGTAGTATTATTAAGTAGATTAAGGTTGTTTTAAATGGGTTTTTAATAATGATAAGGCTATAGGAAATATAATGTGCTTTTTTAAAGGTGCTAATAGCAGTAGATAATAAGGTGTTTTTAATAAAGTTGGCAGCTTAGGAGATAAATGCAGTTGGGGAGTAGTTGGATAATATTAAATAATAGGCTGTAATTATTTTAGGATGTATGTCTAAAGGGCAAAGGGCAAGGAAAGGGCGAGATTGTTTGTATGCGCTGGTAGCGGCGAAGAATAGATTGTTTTTAATAGAGTATATAATTTGGGACGCTGGCTTTGTTAAAAAGCAGTTGTATAATGTATGCTTGGTGACTTAGGCTACTTTGAGATTAAAACGCTTAAGTATATAAAGGTTATAAAAAGCGTTAGATTTTCTAGATGGGGTAGCAGCTAACAAAGAGCCTTATCTAGCATATAATATTATGTAAATAGCATTTATAGTATATATGTTATATATAGTTATATATAGTTATAGGAGGGTAGATAAGGCTATGTGTTTAGTGGGAGTAAATGTTAGTTGAGATAATTAGCATATGAAACTTAAGGGGTTTTTTTAGTAGTAAATAATGTTAGAGGGAAATAACCTTTGGGGTAGGTAATTGTATAAAGCATTGTAGTGTTGTGATAGGTAATGAGATTGTAAAGCTAAATATAGATGAAAAAAAGGTAGGCATAGTAAAGTAGATAAAAGAGGATAAGGGTAAAATGGCATAAAAGCATACTTAGGAGAATAAGTGTTGTTTATTTGCGTATATAAAGCTATAAAAGCTATAATAGCAATTATACTTAGCTAAACTTTTAAGAAATAGCGGCGGGATTAGCGGCAAGTAGCGTTAAATAATGTTGCAATTAGCAAAGTTGCTAAGAGAATAGAAGGAAAGGCTTGTTAATAAATAAGATTTATTAAAGAGATGCAATGATTAGAGGAGGGTATTAGGAAAGTAAATGTGCTATGGCAAAGTAGGTGTATTTGTTTAAAGGTTGGGTAAGATGGTAAGTATAAGCAAGTGATGGAAAGGAGGAAAGATAGCTAGGTGGAGATAGATAGATATTTTGGGAAAAAAGATATAGTTGTTAAGCGGTGTTGTAAATAGGAGACTTTTTTGGGAAACTAATTAGCGGTTTAGTTTTAATAGCTGTAGGGTAGAGTAAAGAGTTGGGAAAAGAAGCCAGCTACTTAAAAAATAAGGTTAAAAGATAAGTTAAAAAGAGAAATACTTTGTAGAGTAAATAGGAGAGGATTAAGCATTGTATAGCAGGCTTTAATATATGTAGTATATAAAATATAACTTATAAGGCGGGAAAGAAAAATGGTATTTAATAAGAGGATAAGTAGAAGGAGTAGCACGGCAAAGAAAGGAAGAATGCTGAAATTGCTTTATAATTGCGTTCTTTAAAGGGTTTGCTTTATTAAATAAAAAATTTAAGTTTTATAATTTAAGTATAGCTAAGTGGAAAATTAACAATATAATAATAAAAAGAAGATATAAAATAGTAAAATATAAAAGATAGTAGTTATAGTAAAGTATTATTGTATATAGTAGGTTAGGTAGATAGGCAATATTAGTAGAGAGTGGAACTTTATAGATTTTAAAACTTAGTAGATAGTAGAATAAAATGTAGAAGAGTAGGCGGTGGGATAAAAGACGAGAACGTTACTTGCTACTAGTGGGAAAATAAAACTGTTGATAAAATCTAATGCTAGAAAGGAAGGGCTGCTAGCTTATTAATAGAAGGATAATTTATGTTGGAAGCTAAACGTAGCATAAGCAATAGTATTAAAGAAGAGATAGTTATTTGCTAGTAGTAGGGGTTTTAATAAGAACGCTGATAAGAATTATTGCTGTGTAATAAGCGCTGGTTTAATAAAAGTAAAGTTTATATTTAATATTAAAAGTAGCAGAAGGCAAAAAAAAAAAAAAAAAAAAAAAAAAGCAAACGGCCGTAGTAATGAAAGGTAATTTGCATCTCTTTCTTCTCCTAATATTAAGGGCATCTTGCTTATTTACCTTTATGCTTAGGTTGTTAGCTTACCTACTTTATAAGCTGTTTATATAGGTTTAATAATAATAATAATAATAATAATAATAATAATTATTTTGTTGCTGTTATAATTAAAGTCTTATGCCTTTGTTTGCATTAGAGGGAAAGCGGCCTTTTATAGTGTAAAGATACTATTATAACTCTGCTTTAGCGTAATTGAGTGTTACGCTGCTAGCTACTATTTTTATTTATAGCTGCTAGTAGCAAAGGCAGCATTTCTTTAATGAGATAAGCAGCAAGGCTTTATAGGATAGCGTATAGGTATAGTTTTAATAATAGGTTACGCAGCCTTTAATAACAATGTAAAATGTTAATAAACGTTAAGTGTGTTATTGTTTACTTATTAAGGTAAAAGTGCTTATAGTTTAATAATATGCACTATAAAGAAAGCACTAAGGAAATTAGCTTTAGCTTTAGCGTATTAGAATTTATCTAGGGCCTTTGCGTGATAGTATAAATATAAGCTATATAATTTTAGCGATGAGGAAGGCTAAGCGCTAGCTAACCATAGATATAGCTAATAGCTAGGTTTATTACCTATGCCCTATGATGCCTATGCTTTTAATTAGGTGATGCGCTAGCTATAGAAGGCTATTGTTAACTAGCAGGTTATTACCTATAAGCAGCTATTGTTTTTAGTTGCTATAATGGGCAGAGAGATCTGCTTTGCTAATGATTAATAATCTATAGGTGGAGGCTTTGTTAAGGCTTTTATAGAGTTTTCTAGATTTTTATGTAAGCTTGTTAAAGAGAACGATGATTTTTATTATATATATAAGTTAAATAAGTAGGCTGTAAAATAAGGTATAGTGCTGTTTAAGGCATTATTTACAATAGCTTAGCTGCTGTTGCCTATGCTATTCTTTATGCTTAGCATGCTTATATGCGTAGCAGTTATTTTTATTTAAATATTATGCAAGCATATTAGCAAGTAAGAGGGGGTATATTTTAGCGATTATAATTATAGCACTATATAGGGATAGGTGGGCATTAAGAGCAGTTATATTGTTTTTGTATTTATATATAATGCTATTGCTTAGATTTGTTTATAATAATATTAATGAGTTTAGTAATAAAGAAGTAAGGTAAATAAGGTAGATAAGGGTGGCTTATAATATAAATTAATGTATAATAAATTATAAGCAGAGATAAGAAGATGTTAGTAATAATATAGATTTTATATAATTGTAATATTGCAGTAGGCGCGTTGGCATTGTGTTTAATAATAAGCAGTTATTATATTTACTTAAGCATTTGTTAACGTTGGTCTAATGTTTATATAGCTGGCTAAGTTAATTATTAGCATATAGTTTAAGGTTAAAGGGTTTGCTGCTATTTGATTATCTTTTTTAAAAAGGATTTTAGGCAGATAGCGCATTATACTTGTTGTTTTTGGCTAAATTAGCTATATTTTACAATGCGGCCTTAATTGTTTATTTAGCGCTTAGGGGCACTTTTATAGTGCTTTGTATTATTTAGTGCAGCAAGTAACAAAGGCTTTGGATTTAAAGGTAGGCTTATATAGCTTGGCTAGCTTTAGCGCAGAGGTTTTTTTATATTTGTCTCTTAGCTTATTTATATATTTTAAAGTTTATATATATAATTGCTATCTGCAGCAACTTATGCAATTGTTAATATTAAGAGATATTTACTTTATTAACCTTTTTATGCTAAAACTTTGAAACGTAATAGGCTATGTTGCGTAGGATAGGCTTATACCTTTTTTTTTTACTTGTGTAAAACTTATAAGCAGATCTGCCTTAGGGGCGTTAGTTAAATCCCTATCTTTGCTTGCATAAGGCATAAATATATTTATGCTAAACTTTATTTTAATAGCTATGCATTAGTGCTTTTTGCTATCTTATTGCTAGCTAAAATAAAGTAGATAAAACATTATATTTTTTTTTTGCTTTGCTAAAAGAGATGTGTTTTTAAATAGGTTTTTGTAGGTATTTAAATTAGTAGCTATTGTGTTTCTTTTAGCGTTAGCTACAAAGGGTGCGTTGCTTAGTTTTAAGGTAAATATATCTTTAAGAGATAGGTTTTTATTAAAGTAAGGGCTAGGATAAATGTTAACTGCGCTAGCGGGGAAGGTAAATAATGCAGCGACGCTAGTAGTTATTAACTATTTTAAGTTAGCATGTACAGCATGGGGGCTAGGGAAGAAGGACTTTATATAGGGGGTGCCTTAGGCTAGGCAAACTAAAGTTTTATAGAAAAGAGTTTAACAAGCAATATTATAGATAGTATTTATTAATATAAATATAAACTTAATTAAGTGGCTATTTAACATTTATTACTTATATAGCATAGGGTTTTGCTTTATTGTAAGGCTAGATAAAGTAGGCAAAGGGGTTAAGCTTTTGGTTATAGATAGCAGAGGCTTGCTAAGAGTATGCAAGATAAGGGAAATATTTGCAGCTATTATTATTGGTAGCAGGGGTAACTTTCTAAGAGGAGGCCAAAGGCTGTTAGGTAGCTGAGGTAATTGCTTTAGTATTATTGATATAAGAGTTAAAGGTATAAAAGTAGATAAGTGGCTAAGCGCTTTGTTAACCTTTTAATAGTTTTGCTGCAGTAGTTTTTAGCTATTTAGTTTTGCTATAGCCTAAGATAGTATGCTGGCGGCTGCTATAGGTGTAAGCAAAAGGGATGGGTTATAAGCGTATTGTTAAGTTTGCAGCAGCACAATGATATTAGTCTAAAGGGGGTCTTTTATAGATAGGCTATTATTTTGCTTATTAATACTATTGTTGTAGCTATTGTTTTAGTAAGTTGCATTTATTATAATAAATAAATATAAAGAAATAATAAAAAAAGAATTAACTAGGGGTAAGAAGAGATATAAATGTTGTTTTTGCTTTGAAACTAGGATTTTGTAATTAAGTACTAGGAGGTTTTTAATAAAGAAAATGTTTATAAAGAAAGGTAAATATATAGGATGCTAATGGAAAAAGATAAATAAACTTTTTTAAAAAGAGTTGCTGCTATAGTTTTTATTATTTTGCATTGTTTAGCTTATATAATTAGCTTAGTAAGGAAAAACGCTGTTATAAAGAGGTTTGCTGCTATAGACTAAGGCTGGGGTAGCCTAGACAATATAAGCTGTTGCAATAGCTAGCAGCCCCTTTAGAGGAAGTCTAATGGTTTTTGTTTCTTTATCTAGCGCATTGCTTTTTTTTTTTTTTTTTGCCCCCCTTTTTAGTTATAATAGCAAATGTATAGCTCTTAATTTATTATATAAGAGTTTTTTTATTACTTTCTCTATTATTATTATACTTACCTGGTTTTTTACAACCTTTTGTTTTTAAGGCTCCTTTTAGCACATTGTTAGTTTATGCAACCTTTAGCGTGCATTGCATTAGCTAATATTAATTATATTTTTCTGCTAAACTAATATTAAAAATGCTATTATTGCGTAGAGGAGATAGCATTAGATGTATTTAAGATAGCTTTGAAAGCATTAGTATTAAAAGGGGCTAAGAAGAAAGTTTTATGCGTGATTTGTTTTAAAAAGCAGATTAAAAACGTTGATAAAAACTTATAGCGCAAAGATTGCTGTGATTAAATCTATATATAGCTTTGGCTAATATTTTTTATAGATAAATGTTTTTTATTGATAGAATATAGCTAATAAGGAAAAGTGTATAGTTTACTATGCTTATGCTAACGTAAAAAGGCAGTGTAAATAGCTTAATGCTTTGTTAAAGCTAACGGCTTAGCTAAAGGTTTTAAGGCAGGGTATTAATATAGATTTAATAAAATGCTGAGAAAAGGCATATTATTTAAACTAATGCATTAAACGCAGCAAAGTAGTGTTAAAGATTAAATAAAGCTACTTTAATGTAATTTAAGGGGTAATAAGCAACTTTGCAATAATTATAAATATTACAAAGGCGCTTTTTATATATATAAAAGAGAGTATAGGTAGCGTGGGATAAAGAAGGTTAATAATTGTATAAAAAATGCATCTAGGGCGTTTTGCTATGTATAGCGCCTACCTCTCTGCCTTTTACCTATAGTTAATAATATATAATGCTTAGGAAGAGATAAATATAATTGATGCTATTATAAACATAAGGGGCCTAGAAGGTACTATGATAGCTATAAATAATTTAACTTTTAATGTGCTAGCTAAGGTGCATAAGCTGTAAAGTATATTGCTGGTAAGTGTTAGAGCATACTTTTCCCTCTATCTCTCTCTAAAGGCGACTTATTGCAACGGCTAATAAAAATAGATAAGTAGGGCGCTTTATGGGCAGAAGAAGACGCTGACGGCGATGTATAAGGCGCGTTATAATAAAAGGTGGAATAGACGAGGCCTTAGTATAATCTTTTAGCCTATAAGAAAATAAAAAAGAATGTGTATTTTGTGTAGAAGGGTAGAAGAGATTAGGGGTATATAGTTAAATATATTTTATAGAGTAATTTTGCGAAATATAATAAGAGGCTAAGGGCAGCAGCATAAAAGATTTATGCTAAAGCAGGTTTGTAATATTTTATGTAAAGTATAAATAAATATTGTAATATTTTTATATAGTCTCTCTTTAGATAGCTATGCTTATTATCTTGGGCCTTTTAAGGTTTAGTGCGTGCAAATGCACTATATGGCTTAAAAGAAAATATTAGCTAAAAATAATATGGTTTAAAGCATGATTATTAAGATAGTTTGCTTAAAGTTAACTATATCCTAGGTATTATATTAGCATTTTGCGCCTTATTATATATAAAAGGATATTAGTTAACTTATTATAAAAAGCTGGCTTATTGGCAAAAGAGTGGTATTATTGTGAAAAGTATTAATAATGTTAATTAGCTTGTTTATTGCTAAGACTTAGCGGTTGTAAACACTTTGCATATGTTAAACCTAGCTTGCGCGCGCTAGCTTATTATTTAACATTTAAGAAAAGATTACATTTAGGTTAACTATGCATTTAAGAGATGCTTAGCCTTTGCTAAGACTAATATTAATAATAGTAAGCTAGTTTTAGTTAGCAATATAGTGAAAAAACGGGCTTTAGGGAGAAGGGTGGGTAAGATTGCTTACTTTGTTCTTTTGCTTTTAGGATGCTTTGTTGAGTTTTGTGTAAGCGTGGCATAAGATGTTAATCTTAAGGCTTATATTATATAGGTTTTTTAGAGGGCAAACTATAGTGGCTATTTTAATAAATAGCTTATTTACTTTATTAACTATAAAGAGAGTGATTATAGGGAAAGATAAGGGAAAGCTTGGGCTTATGCATGTTTAGAGATTAAAGATGCGCTTAGTAAGGGTATTTTAAGCTTTGTTGATAATAGCTAATATTAGTAGATTGTGTGGTAAAAGGCAGAGTATAGAAGATATAGTGGCATAGGAGTAATTAGAGTTGAGGGAGGTTAGAGATATATGTTGATAGCGTATAGTTTGTAGGCGTTGTTAGAGAAAGAAAAGAAAGTTTTTAAATAAGGTAGAAAAGCGCTGTGTGGGAAGGTGGGTAGTTAAGTAGAAGAAGGATGGCGAGGTTGCTTTTTAGCTTTGTAGGTTTATAGGCTTTAGACAAAGGGCAGTATAAAATAATGAGAAAGCTTAAAAAAAAGCTTTGCAGCGATAGAGGTGATTGTAGTTTTAAAACTTTGCTATAATGTGTTTTAGGTAGTATACTTTATTAACTTTAAGGCGCTATATACTTTTGTAGTTAATGAGGCGCTTTAGCAGCTTTGCCTTAAACTATACATTAACCTAAATTTAGTAGCTATACGCCTGTATACTAGCGTTTTAGCATAGATAGTAGCGTAGAGATTTAAAGAGAAAATAAAGATATTGTAAGCTTATGAGTTTAGGCAGCCGCAAAAGTGAAAATTATGGCTGTTTTACTACGTTGGTTTTCTTACCTATTTACGCTAAAGCCTTCTTTTATCTCTCTGCTTTGTTTTTTTTCTTTTTTTTTTTTTTTTATTTCTTTTACTGTAATGCATTATAACCTTTTAATTTACTTATCTTATCTTTTATTTTAGCTAGTTTGCCTAAGTATTTTTGCCTACGCATACTTTTAAAGTTAAAAGGTATTTTTATTTAAAATATTATAAGTTAATTATTATACAGCCTTAAGCGTGCCTAGTTTTGCCTTTCTTAAGTTTTACAAAAAGGCTATTTATTATTATCTTATACAATATTATAACGTTGGAGGTAGCCTTTTAACAATATATTGCAATGCTATTTTAGCTTACTAGGTGCTTGGTGATTTTGCTAAAAAAAACGAGTATAATTAATCTTTTTACAACGACTGTTACCGCGCCTTAGGCGTGTTGATTTTGCGTATAGAATTGCGTTTAACTATTTTTTGAGCTAGCGGCCTAGCGAGCGGCTTGCAAGGCTTTGTTAATTTTGTTACTGCGTTAATAGCTGCTGTTTTATTTTATAAGTATATCTATGCACGCTTGCTTTAATTTGTTTAATATAATGCTACTTAGGGAAGATAAATGGCTAAGAGTTTTAACCCTTTTCTTTTTAAGCTAAGTATTAAAAGATAAGCTTTAAACCTATGGCAGATATAGACTAGATAGACAAAGACAACAATAATGTTAATAGTAACGACGGCGACTATGCTTTGTATCTATATTTTGCTAATATATTTTTAATCTTAAACTAGGGCTAAGAAGATTAATTAGTGGATGTATGCGTTGAGGTTTATGATAGTTATATTAGCTATGCTATAAAGAATAAATTATATAATATAATAGAGTAGTATGGCTGCTGTGTTGTTGGTAAAATTAATAAGCTGCTTTAAGATACTTTTAACTATGCTTATAAATAAGTTTTAGATAACGGCTGTAATAAGTAATAAAGTGGTAGAGACTGTAAAATAAGCATATAACGCTTTGCGCTTAAAAGGATTAGGAGGGAAATGGTTAGATAAGGGCAACTTTAATAATATAGACTAATAAGTATATAGATGGCACTACCTAAGTAGCTAATATTAGATTATAAAACTGTGTATGCAAAGGCTAATTAAGGCTTTTTTAAAAGTTATTGCTGCAAAGTAGCCCTGCTTTTAATATCTATATTTATATAATAATATAAGAGGTAGAAGCTTTAAGAGGCATTTTAATATTAAATGCAATTTTAGCACGTTTATCTCTTAAAGGGGGCACTAATGGTCTAACTATGGTTAATAGATAGTATAAAGAGAGTTAAAAAAACTATAAAGAGGTAAAGGAGGCTATTAAGCCTTTAAAGCAATATAGTTACGCTGACGTTAAAATAAGGTTCTGTTTATGCGCGTTATTTAAAGTTTAAGGCTTTGTTGGCTGCTAATAGCAACGTTAAGTTAAGGATATGCTCGCAGGGGGTATAGGTTTTTATTAAGCTTAAAAGCAAGTGTAAAGCAATACTTTTTAAAGAAAATATATAAGCATAAGATGCAAATTGCAGATAAGCTAAGAAATTATAAAGTTTTTTGCTATTGCACTAAGATATAAAGACAAAAGGTAATAGCGGCGTAAAGCGTATAGTAACTAAAGGCATTAAAGATAGAAAGCAGCAAGGCAAAAAAAGCAAAGTTTTACTAGTAAACGTAAGGTTTTAAGAGAGGAAGGCAGTTTATTTATATTATGCTAATGAAACCTTATTATTAAAAAGTATATAGATTAGGGCGCAGCGCGCCTAGGGTAACTAAATCTAACAAAGGACTGCTTATAGGCAAAATACTTAAAAGCGATTAAATAAAATTATTGTTGATATGCTTTGTAAAGGAGACTTTTATAGGCACTTAATAAACATAAACTTTAAAATCGTTAGCTTAAATATACTTAAAAGGCAGCTAGTTAAAGCTGAGCTGGTTTACTGCATTAAAGAGATGTTTTTTTTAGTTAAGAGTTAAAGAGATAGTTGGCGTTATATTATATATGCTTTTAAGCAGCAAAGGTTTTAAAAAGCAGTATATATATACTTTATTTAGCAAGCTGTCTATTGTTTTAATGTTAAGGCAAAAGGCTGTTATATGCTTAAGAAGATATCTTAAGCTATATTTTAAGTTAGCTGCCTTTGGAATAAGATATAGGCGATAGGCGTAAAAAGCAGCGATAAAATTAGCTGCATAGAGCCTCTAGTACTTTTTAGATTTGGCTAGGCTAGCTAGGCTATAGGGAGGGGTGCGTAGGCAAGTAGGCTAGGCAATGCTGTGGCTTTAAAATAATTAAGCTACATGGGTAATAGTCGTTAAAAAAGCGTTGAGGTATTTGCGTTGCGCTGCTTGTAGGCATTCTATATATAAACGGTTAATGCAGCATGCTAAGATAAAGCTAAAGACTTAGATTAATTTACCTAGTATTTTTATATGTAAAATATATATATTGTTATTTAGTGAGATATTATATAAATTATATTAATAGCTATTATTGTTAAGATAGTTATTTTTAAAAAGCTAATTGGCAATATTATAAAGGAAGAACGCGTTGCTAAATTACTAAGTGATTTATAAAAATAAATAATTATCTTTCTAGCAACAAAAGCCTTATTTATAGGCTAAGGCAACTTATAATTATGCTTAAGGCTAGATAACAATGTATATATTATATATATCTATAGCTATAACAATGTTAAACAGCTAGTTGCAATAAATTATTATAGGCATTTTGTTATAGTTAAGGTAAACTATATTTAGGAGGATTTTAAAAGCAGCAAGGTTATTTTTAAAAAGAGCTACTGTCTAAGCTTAGCTGCTAGCTAAAGGTTTAGACTTAGGAGGCTTTTTATAAAGCTTATAATAAAATATTAAAAAAGCGCGCATAAGCGCGCAAGAGTAAATAAAATATATTTGCAACTTGCTATGTTTGCTAATTTGCAGAGATAGGTTGCTAAGCAAATTAAATATATAGATAAAGAGGCTTGTAAAGGGCAGCGCGCTGCAAAGCACTATATTGTTAAAAATAATGCTAAGAGGTTTTGCGTTTATTGTAATTATAAGCAGCAAAGAAAAAAGGATAAAATAAATAAAGATAAATGAAAAAAGTGGTATAGATAGAATTATTAAATGCAAGGGTTAGGTAATGCTTAAATATGGTTAATTTTGCTTAAGTATATAATTAATTACTTTTTAAAGTTTTTTAGCTTGCAGGCATTTATTATTATTATTAGTATTTAAAATAAGTTTATAAGAGATAGGTTATTATTGTAAGATAGATTATATAGCTTAAAAGAAGCTGGCAAAGATAGCTGTTTAATAGCGGAGATAAGGAGGAGCAATAGGCTAGTATAGATATAGGAGGGTTTTATTACCTAAATGGCTATTATAAGATAAATAAAATATAGCGATAACTAAAAAATAATTGTATAGAGAAAGGAGATGCTTAGAAAATGTAATTTGGTTTTGTTTAGCTATTTGCAAGTATATAAACTAAGATATATAGGCATTATAGTTAGGGTAGTATATATATACTTTGTAGCAAACTTATAAAAATGCGTTAAAGTTATTAATAGTAAGCGAGGTAAATTGTAACGCTTACCTTTTAAATTATATTGCAAAGCATGTATTTTGCGCTGAACTTTAAGGAAACCGCTTAGATAGTTTAATAGGTGGTTTATTTTTTTAGGAGGCAGGAGTATAAGCTTGGGTGTAGTATTTATATTAGTAAATGTTAATATTATTAGCAATTTTTTTTTATATATAAGCAAGGGCTGCAAAGGCTAATTATATGCTTAGCAAGTATAATGCTTAAAAAAAACCTTTAAAACCTTAATGAGGTTTATATATAAAGGAGTTGCTGGGTTAAAGGGAAAAGGAGATAAAAAGATTAAGGAGGAGGGGAGATAGATATATACTTTAGCGCATTATATTTAGCTTAAGACCTTTGTTTTTATTAGGCGAATAAAGTATAGAAAAGATAATTTATTAATATTTAAAGGCTATAACTGCTTTAAGGGCTAATTTTATATTTGGTTTAATGTAGCAGATAATAAATTGCATTATAATATAATTGCAAGCTTAGTTTTATATAATTAGCAGGCTAGCAGGGGCTAGCAACCTAAGTAACTTTAATAGCTTTAAAAGGCTGGCCTTTTATTATAATAATGTTTAAAGGGTGGAAAATAAGTATGAAAATTAAATGGGTTATGCTTAAAGAAATAATTTTAAAAAACTATTAAGTAAAATGCAAAGTTAAAAGTAGTGAGATATAAAATATTAAAAAAAATAAGAGAGAAATTAAATATGCTATGCTTAGGGGAAATAGATAGGCTTATATTGGCGGCAAGGGCGATATTAAGGAGAGTTGGTGTCTTTGTCAGCGAGGCAACGTTAGTAGGTGGGTAGGCAGCAAATTTAGTTATTAAAAATAAATATTATATTAGTAGCAAGTATAAGTAAGCTTTAAACGTTAATATATTAAAGATAAGTAGGTAATGCTATTTGTAACGATAATTTATAGATTTATTTATTTTTTATTAAGTTTGGTAAGGTTGGGCTATTATTCTAAGTAAATGTTTTAGCCGTAAACTTGCTAATAAATAGAATAATCTGCTGCGTTTATATATAGGTATAATTATTAACTTTTTAAGGCTAGGGCAAGGTGGGGCTTTAGGTTGCTTTTAGCAGTAGAGTTGCGCTGCTATGCTAAAATCTTATTTTGCAACGGAGCGAGCTAAGTTAGCGTTCTTTTGGTAAGATTAAAAAATGTTTTGTTTCGCTGCAGACTATAGTTTAAATTTACTTACCTTAAAAGACTTAGGCTTATATAATTAACTAAAAGGTTTAGGGTAAGTATAGTTTTAAGTTTAGGGTAAGTATATTTTTTAATAATAATTACCTAGGCTTAATAATAACCTTTATTGCTAGGCTATAAGTATATATATATATAATTAACTAAGCTAAGCATGCTAGTGCTATTTATTTTGCTATAGCTAGCACTTATGGCGTATAATTGCAATAATAAATTTTAAATGTTAGTTTTTTATAAAGATATTAATAAATGTATATTAGTTTTACTTGGCAGCAGATGCACGTTTATATTTTAGGACTCCCTATTGAGTATAATAAGTTGATAATATTTAAAGATAGGCTTAGAGGCAGATAAAATATTTTATAATGTAGGGGAAGCAAATAAAGCTTTTAGCTATAAGATAATAAAAAAGGTACTAAGGTTGCATATAGGCACCTAAGGGCAGATAGAAGCGGGGGAAAGCAATATTGTGAATTTAAATATATCTTATTGATAAGGGATAATATAAATAAATATAAAAGATTTAAATATAGATATATTAAGTGTAATAAATAGTAGGTAGACTTTAGGTAAAATATAAATTTTATAGTAAAGGTATTGTTAATGTATAGTTTTTAGTTATTAGCTATGTTTGTAGCAATGTATATAGCTATATGCGCTAATCTAGGCAAGTATGCTTCCCTTAGCTAATCTTATTTAAATAAAATATAAATAAAAACTAAAGTTAGCGGTTGCTAAAGTAAACGCTGCTTTATAAGAGACTTATAAGGTAATGGTTAATAAGGTTCTATATAAAAGCAAGATAAAGTATTAGCTAGAGGCTTATTTTGTTGATATCTCTAAGGGGCTAAAGCATATATTATAATATAGCATATAGCTTAGTAGATATAAAGGGTGTAATTATATGCCTCTTATATAGATTTATACGTTGAAACTGTGTTTAATAGGTGTATTCTATGCGTTGTTTATAGGTTCTAATACTGGTTAATGGTTAAAGGGGCAAATAGGGAATATTTAGAGGCATAGGGAAATAATTAATAAGCTTTAATATAAAAAAAAGTTGGGCTAATAGTAATGTTATGTTAAGGTATAATATTGTAAGATATATGTAAAAATAAAGGTTAAATAAAGCTTTGACTTAAGTTATAGCTAATAATAGTAACGCTGTTATTATTAAGATTAATAGGCTGCTTTGAGCCGCTATAGTTAAGGCTAGTAAGAAAAAGGCTTAAAAATATAATTATAAACAGCGTAAGATGTATATATAATATTTTGTAGATATAGATAATAGGGAGGCAGGTGTTTAGATTAAAGACTTTATTAAAAAAGTATAGCATAAAGTTAATAGAGATATATATAGGTAACGCTTTATGCTATAAGGGCATAAACGTAGAGATGTGTTAAATGGGATATTATTGCTTATATAAAACGGCAGTGGCAAGGTTAGCTAACCCTTTTTTAATGCTAAAAAAAAAAGCAACTTTTTTTATATAAGAAACAATATATATATATTAATAGTCTTTGTTTATAATAACTGGTTGTTTCCTTATATAGTATATAGTAAGGATATATATTAGCTGCATAGCTATGTCTTTTAATAGGGTTATTATAGTTAAGATATGCTATATATAGAGACTACCTAGGCTTTTATATAAGAGCATAGGAGAGGCTTATGTATTATGTGTTGCTGGCTAGCTGCTAAGTGGTATATATGCTGAGTAGCAGACTAAATGCAGAGGGACTGTCTTTTAAAGGTATATTAATGATAGAGTAAAACTTTTTGGGAGGAGATGATTATAATAGCATTTATAATATATTTTAGGATATATAGAGAGAGAAAGATATATAGCTGCTTAGAGTTAGAAAAGATAGAGAATGGCTAAGCAAAAGTGTTATTATAGCTTTTGCTTAGGTAGCTTGAGTAAGGGTATTTAATAAGGCTATTTAAGAGTTGGAAGTAATTATTTTAAGCGCTGCTTAGTATTAATCTTTTAGCGCTATGGGCTAGAGCACTGTTGAGTATAAAATGCTTATAGTAAATGCTTAGGTATAGTTTGACTATAATTAATAGCGATAGTGAAAAGGCAATAAAGTTAACGTAGACTAAACTAGAGAGGGAGATAAGCTGCTGATCGAAGCAAGTAAACTAGCTAATTGCCTACATTGGCTATAAGGTTAGGTTAATGTGTTAATAGAGTTTTAGTATTAGTATATAGTTTTATTTTTAATGTTTTGCTGCGAGGCGGGATTAAGACTTATGTTTAATATTATTGCAGAGTTTTTAATAAAGAGCGATTTACGCAGAAGGGTTTTGCTTTAAGGCTTTTAGGCTTTTAATAGTGTAAGCATAGCGTAAAGTTGTTATAAAAGGCAGGGTGGCCTAGGGGCGCTATAAGTAGAGAGTATAAGGCATAGTTGGAAAGGGTATATTATATTTATATACTGCTATTGTTGCTAATGTATAGAAAGCGAGTGTGCTTAGATTTTATTAGGCATAATTGTTATTAGACTCTTTTTTTATTTTTAAGCGATTTATTTTGCTAAGATTATAGCTATTGATTAAAAGAGGAACGCTGCTAATGGCTGCTTGGTACTAAAGACGCTTTATATAACTTTTATTAATATTAAGGTAGGTTATTTTGAGAATAGCTTTTAGCTAAAACCTTAGACTGTAATTATAATGTTTAGCGATGTTAAAAAGCTAAGCTATTGCTTATATATTTTAATAGGCGATAAGAAGATTTTTGTAAATGTGGTAGATACTATAATTTAGGTTGGCTGCTTTTGGGATTGGATAAAACTTATGTGTATTAAGGGATGCAAGGAGAGTTTTTAAATGGAGTGTGTGGCATATAGTAGATTGGTGCTTTGGCTTAAGGCATTTTATGTAATTGTTTTGATAATTTTATAAAAGGGTGGTAATGTGCGCTAATATCTTGCTAAAGTATTTAAATTATATTCTTTTTAGGGTTTCTAGATATAGTTTATTAGTGTTTAATGTTAATTGATAGCTAGAGACTTAAATTAACTTACCTAAGACTTTTAGCTTTATAAGATATATATTGTTATTTAGCTTAATATTAAACGAGTAATATAAATAGCTAGCATTATTAATATAGCAGCAAAAGTATAGCTAGTTTAGCATATTGCAGAAAAGGTTAACGTAATTAAGCTTTTAGGTGATTTAAAAAAGACGGTGATTGCTATGCTTGCAAGGGAAAGCCTTGGCTAGAGGCTAAACTTATGCATATGCCTATAGGTAAAGGGCTTTAAGTATATTGTATTTGCTAGTGATTATGAAAAAGGAGAGTAGATTGTCTTGGCTTATTATAAAAGGCACTAAGTTGAAATTGTGGTAAATGATGTTTAAAAGGATATAGAAGGCGGCAAAATTATTTTTTAAAAGATATAGGGTATAGTTTTAGTTTTTGATTTTCTTTGCAAAGGTTGCAATAGAAATTTATCTAAAGAGCATTTTTGTTAATAGTGTTGAGTCTTAGAGGATTATGCTTTATATAAGAAAGGTTTAGCTTTTTTTGTGCTTGTTAATCTTTAGGCAAAGGTTAGCGTTTTAGTAAAAAATTTTAATAATGTTAAGCTTAGCAATGAGCTTTGTAGCCTTTAAGGCATTTTTAGGGCCTTTAGCGCATTTAGGGCTTATTAAGCGTAAATGCCCACTTAAGTGAGGTTTAACTCTTAGTAAAAGTTATTATTAAAAAAAATAAAATAAACTTAGATTATATAAGGCGTAATATATATTAAGAGTAAATGATTTATATAAATAGGATAGCTATTTTTATAGAAAATATAGGTATGTTGGCAAAAGGTTTTAAGATGCTTTTTAGCGAAGGTAGAGATTATATAGCTAAGTTGCTGTTATTTATTTATAGGGTATTATTAATATTAGACCATGCTTTAATTAAAGAGGGTTTTTTGTTAATATTTGTTAAAGGCAGCGATTAAAATGCACGCTTTTAATATTAAATAAAGACTATTTGCCGCTAAAAGGCTAATTGCATTAATTGCCTGCTTTTACTAGCTTAAAATATAATTATAGGGTAAAATATTAGAAATGTAATGGCTGCTGTGTTTATATTTTATAATATTTGCGTATATATAGTTTTTATCTTTAATATATTAGTGGTTTAATGTTTATTAAGCGATGAGTATAATTTTGTTGCAAATTATATATGCTTTTTATATTGTTAGGCTTAGCAAAATGCTTAGAATATTAATTCTGCTTTAGGCCTTGCTATATATAAATTAGCTAAAAAGAAAAGATGCTTTTTTGCTTTTTTTAAGCTAAGTATATTAATGTTAAAATAAGCTTTTTAAAAACAAAGGTTAATATTTAAAGTTTTGCTAGTAGTGGGTATAAATATTAAAATAGGGTATTTTTTGCAAAAGATAATTAGAGTATTTTTAATTGGCAGAAAAATTAAGCTAATCTTTAGTATAGCTAAATAAACTTAAAGGCTTATATTATTCTTTTAATAAGCGGTTATATTTTTAAAAAAGATTTAAAAAAAATCTAAAAAGAATATTATTGTAAAGTGCTGGTTTTAAAGAGTATATT
>JALRMF010000607.1:0-20387 GCA_026120015.1 Dendrostoma leiphaemia
TTAATAATACCTAAGATTAAAAGGCAAAAAATGCTATAATAAAATTAAAATATTATTATATAATACTCTAAAGCTTAAAGGCTATAGCTCTTATATTATCTAAAGGCAAAGGCATAGCAACCACCTTATAGAAAAGTCTATCAATAACATTAGCAATAAAGCTTATCACTAGCTACAATATAGTAAACTTTACATCTTTGCATTTTATAATATTAAAAACGCGCAGTTTAAGCATACTCTTCTTTTAATTAAAAACGCTAGATATTAAAAGGTTATATAATAAAGCTTGCAAAGTATTAGAGTTTAACTTTTATAAATCCAACAAAAAGTTAATAAAGTTATTAAGAAACATTTTAATAATAATATCTAAATAAATATAAAGACTTTAAAAGCCTAAAAGATATAATAAAAATGTTAATTATATGCTAAAAACTACCTAAATACAGTTTTAAAAGAGCAAAAGACAAAAGTGTCAAAAGGAAGCTTTTAAAGTTTGCAGCACAAGAGCAAAAAGGGCCAAAAGCAATAATAAATAAAAAAAAAACTGGCTTAAAGGTTAACCACTGCTTACTAGAGATTTTAATTAATATTATTATATACCTAAGTACTTAATTAAGCATTCTACATTATTACACCCTAGTATTTAGATAAAAGGCTATCTCTTTATATTCTACCTATTACTTTGCTCTATAGTAGAAAAGCTGCAGCTATAGCAAACATACCAGTATAAGATTCCTAGACTATAACTATTGCAAAATTTACCTTTTACAAAACTTATTTTTTATTAAATTAGTTTACTTAGAGCAAAGCAAATTAGCGGATAAAAGGCTATAGCATAATATACACTAATCTATCTTCCCCCTTAACTCTTTTTTAAAAATTATATTTTAACTAGCTAAGATTTAATTTAACTAACCCAGCAAACTCTAACGCTATGCCATTAGCCCTATATTTACTATACTATAGCCTTATATAACTAGCGCAAATTATATAGCTAATTAAAGTATATAATCTGTGTAGCGCGCAACGCAAAATAGCTAACCTATCTAATCTTATATAACAGCCTTGTAAAGTTTATAAGCTAAGCTTAATATATTAGTAGAAGATAAAGACACTACTTTAATTATTGCCATAGTAACTATGCAAATTGCGCACCTAATTTCTATATATAAACTGCTTTGCAGCTATGTATATTTTCTAAGTTGCGTTTTTTTTTGCAAGCTAATATTACTAATATTACTAACTGTGCATATTAATTAATTAATTTTTTATGCGCCTTTAGCATTTTAATAAAATTAATTAATTTTTTTCTTTATATATTTCTATTAGTAATAATAGCTTTTTTTTCTACATTTACAGCCGCCAAAACCAGTTTTTTTATCTTAAACTTTGCTGTTAGCCTATAATTGCTTAGGGAGACTGCTTAGAATGCCCTCTAGCAAGCTTTAACAGAGATATAAACCTAATACTAAGCAAATCCTCTAATTAACCCAAGGGTTTAATCGCTTATAGAGTATTTTGCGCTTTATAAAGCTATCTATAATTATAAGAGGCGCGCTAGATTAGCTAAATAGCATTTAGGAAATAGCATTTCCTGCGTTAACCAACATTTCACAGCCCTTTTTATTTAAATCTTTAATTATAAGATATTTTCTTATATTAAATATACTAAAAGCTTAGGCATATAAAAAGAGTGTATAATATACTTAGTATATTAAATAGATATTAAATTTAGCTACCTTGCATATGCCAACTATATAGTAAATGGGTAGATTAAAGGCTATAAGTTCCTTTTTAACTTAAAATCTAATAAAAATAAACATAATAATAACTAAGCTTTAAATAATTTAAAAAAATCTATAATTATGCTATAAACGCAGCTTTTTGCTTTATTTTTGCCTTTATTTTATAAAGCTAAGTTATTGTTTATATATCTAAAGGTTAAAGAAGCTTTTCTAAAAGATAATAACTAAAGCATAATATAAATAAAAAATCTTCTTTTTTCCTCTTCTTACAACTTTACCTTTAATTATATTGTTATAAAAAAAAAAGAGATAAACTTATTTTAGCTTATAGACTACGTTTTTAATAATAGGTTTTAAATCTTTGCCTGCGATTAAACTATTAATTATAAAACTTAAATTAACTTTGTTAAAAAAGATAGCAAAAGCAATATAATTATAATAATAATCATAGACAAAAAAACCATCTCTTCTTTGCCTTTTTCCTTGCTTAAATCTATTAGCTTATTACCCAGCTACTCTTAAAATATAAAGGTTAATAAGCTTAAGATTGCAGATATATTTAGCAAAGAGGCACTAGTTAATAAAGCAGAGATAGGCAATAAAGCGCCTCTTTGCAATACTCCTTCTGCCTAAGGCAATTTATTCCTTTAAAGTATAAAAACTTATATTGCCGTAAAAAAAAAAAAAAAAAAAGCTCTTAAAAAAGCTAACTTGCCTATCTTATTAAATAAAAACGTCTTTAACGTCTCTTTTCAACCTTTAAATTAGCAGAAAATATTTAGTTAAAAGATTAATTTAATTAAAACGTTTTTAAGCAGGCTAAAATAGCGCTACTCTCTTTCCTCTAGTTAACTAAAAGGTTAAAAAAAAAAGAGATTGGCAAAGCTAAAGCCTAGAGAGAACTTTTTTTAGTATAACTTTTGGCTAATGTTTCTATTAAATAAAGAGGATAAGTAAAGAGTTGTTTTTATATTGTTTTTTTTACGTTGTTTCTTTTTTATTTTATATATAGCATGCTTAGTTGTTTATCTTAGGAGTAAAAAGCTAATAAGTATTAGTTTAAATTATTAAGTAGTGGCTATTGCGCTGCCTGCTTTATATAGGCATATAAAAGCTATTACACTAGCTTTATTAACCAGCATAGATTATATACCTTATTTAAGTATTTAATCTACGCTAGTTAATAAAGCTAAACTTGCTATGTTTATAAAGGCTAGCAAAATGCTTTTTTATCTTAGGGTTATACCTTTGCTTTCTTTTTTTGCCTAGAGTTATAGCGCTAATCTAGAAAAGCAAAGTTATAATGCCAAAACCTAAAACCTATATTTAGCATAATATAGTCAAACTTAGACTATAATACTATTGCTTATATTAGCTTATTAAATATATAAGTAGCTATTATTTAACATAGGTTATATACTTAAATATAGTATATAATCTGCGTTAGATAATAAAAATAGGGCTGCAAGGTATATACCTTATTTTAAATTATTATTTAAAAAAATTTATTTCTTTGCCTTTGCTAAGCTTAATATATATACAGTCAAGCCTTTTTACGCTATTACTTTAACTATTATTGCTAATTAAACAATATTAACTAAAATTAATAAAAAGACTAAAGCAGAGATTGCCTATAATTATATATTATATATTAAACGTTATAGTATATTTAATAAGGCTAAGGCTAAAACCAAGGCACTTGCTGATTTAAGGGCAGTAGCATAAACTAAGGCATTTGCTAGTTAAAAGGCAGTAGCATAGGCGAATATTATAATAGCATTAAAGCCGGCATAATTAACAATAATATACTTTAATAGATCTATAAGGACTAATACATCTATAAGGATTAATGCGTTTATAAAGACTAATGCGTTTATAAAGACTAAAAGGCAACTAATTGCTATTTAAGCTAAGCAAAGCATTTCTTATTCTTACAAGTTAACTCAAGCACTTATGCCATTAAATTTCTATTAATTAGAGCTAGTATATAAGGCCATGGCACAGCAAATGCAAGGCTAATAGCATAGCGTCAAAGTTCGCTAGGTTGATTAAATTAAATCTTAGTTAGTTAAAATAAAATTTTTACTTTTTTCTACGCTGCTATACATTATTAGTTTATTATCGCTTATAACTTATATAATTATTATATTTTATTTTACTAGATAATAGCTATTTAAACAGCATTAATTAATTAAAGATTTAGCAAGAGATAAAAGTGCCTCTGCTAACAATATATCCTACTTTAAAATTCCCTAAATACCCTAATAAATAACCTTAGCTTTTATATAATATATAGCTAGAAAAAAGTATAAGAAGGCTAGTTTGTTTAATGAGAAATTAAGCCTTTAACAGCATATATATATTATTAGTTATTTTGCTTTATAAAACTAAAGATATCTATCTTATAATAGGATTTAAACTATACTTAAGATAACTATAAGCCTAGTAATATATTTAAATTAGCCTAATAAAGTATAATAAAAGAAGGTAAAAGGTGCTAATTGCAACTTATGCTGCTTAAAAACTATAGATTTTTTTTGCTAATATAATAAAACCCTTTAAGCCTTTATCTTCGCCCTTATTTTCCCGCTTGCTTATAAATGTAAGGTTAATAATATCCTTAGCCTTAGCAGCGATAAAAGCTTGAGTGTATTATCTTTTTTAATAAATAGTTTTGCGCGCAGGCTTTAAAATATTAAAGCTAGAGTCCTTATCTTTTTGCTTGCTTAAAGATATTAGGTCAACGGCATTTTTAGCTTAAAAGTATTGTTTTTGTTAATAGGCAATTTTATGCATAAGCTTTAAACTATTAAAGCTAGAGTCTTTATTGCTATTAAAAGGTTATTTTGCTGCTAAGGAGAAAACTAGCATTGATATAATTAGTATAAATGAGATTAATTAATTGTAAAAATATATAGCTTTTATAATCTTGCAAATATTAGAGAGCGTTAGGCTTCTCTCTTTGTTAGCGGCTTAAGTTAGGTTTTTTACTATAGTTATATAATGCTTATTAAGCTTAGGGATAATAGCTAGGGCTATAATAATGCTAATGTTTTAAATGCTACCTTTTTTAATATTATATTAATTATTAATGTTGTAAAGCTTAAATATATTTGCTGCCTTTTTGTTTTTAAAGTAGTTAAAGTTGTATAGAAAGTAATTATTAGCTATAAGCTAATTATATATAAGATTTTTTACATTTTGCATGCTTAATTATTTTAGCGCTTTATTAGCGGCATTAAGCCTTGCAGCTCTGCTTAGAGATAATTAGCATTTTTTTTTAGCTTAGGGCTTTATAATAAAGATATTTAGTCTGATTTAGCCTTTGAAAAATATATTTTTGCATAGCAAAACTATAGGTTTAAATTTATTGTTATTTTTGTTATTTTACTATGCGTTAATATTTTGCAATAATATCTTATAATTAACTTAAAGGTGCTATACTATAATAACTAGGGGTAAAAAAAGGAGAAATAATGCGTGGATTATGCAAAAGGAGATAGGTGCTTGTTTAGTAGATAGAAAAGATAGAATTATTTAAAATAGGAGAATTATAAAAGGAGGGTAGCTTTTAAATAATTAATCAATATTTATAGCTGCTTTAAATACTTTTTAGTTAACGCTTAAGGCCTATTTGCCTTTAATAGCTTTTATGTTTTATAATAATAGCTAAGTATATTAAATTTTTATAGTAGCTTTTTTATAACGCTTTGGCTATAATTAATATAGCTAAGCCTTATCTTAGATTATATGTACATTGCTAACGTATAATTTTTATATTCTTTTTGTAATATTAAAGGCTAATAGCTATGTTTAGATTTATACTTCTTAACTAGCGCATTGTTTTACTTTAGTGCTATTAATTGTGTAAGTTTTTTTATCCTTTACCTAGATATATCTTAATGCGCGCTAGCTGCTTTTTTATATATATATACTAATTATTTGTTAGATGGATTATAATATTATTATTGCATTTTTAAGTTTAAATTTAGTCTTTATTTTTAAAGTAATTAATTCTTAAATCCATTAAATCTCTAACCTATAACCTTTATCTAAAGATTTTTTTAAATTATCTTTGCTGCAAGACTATTTAAAACACCTAGAGAAAGGTTTTTCGTTTATAAGCTTATTTAATATACATTACCTAAGTAAGTGTATATTATTTTATTTACCTAAGTAGAGCTTAAAAATATTGCGTTTAAGCAAACTAAATAGGAAAAACAGCTTTTTAAACTATATTTAAACTATTTGTTTATAAATGATATATATTTAATGATTTAAATAGGTGTATATTTGATTAAAGGCATATAAATATAGCTAAAGCTTTAAGTGGATAGAGAAGAGTTTATTAGCTATTGCTTATATGCAATAAATATACTAAACACTTTTATATATAGCAGAAAGCTTAGTTAACGCTATGGCTTCCTTTAAGCTAGCAACTTTAAAGGAAGTCTATAATATAAATATTAATAAACTGCGTTAAAAATACCTTAAGATCGTTAGGGCCAAGGTAGACAATAAAAAGCTTACTAAGCCAAAGTTAAAGGTAATTATATTAATATATAAAGTCAGAGTTTTTTAAGATCTTTAAAAACAGCTCTTTAACAATATTATTAAGTTAAATAACCTAAGGTATAAATACTTATAATTTTAAGTATTGCAGAAAGCTTATATAAGCTGGAATTGCCTATGATAAAAACTCGTCGAAGGCATTATCTGCACACTTTGAAAAAAAAAGGAGAAGAAAGGTGCACAAGCCTAGAGACAGAAATAAGACAAAGAATGCTTTAAATTAACTTAAAGAGAAATAGCATAATATAAGCTTTGGGCATTAATAATAATAGCAAAGAAAAATAACTTAAGTATTTATATAGCAATATAAGTATCTTAAGCTCTATTGCATTAGATAAGTATAGTATTCTAACTATACCTAAGTTAAAACATTCAGCCGTTTCAGCTTTATAAGAAATTAATTAAAAGATGCAAGGCTTCTAGATTAAAACTAAAGATTGTCATTTCAGCATAATTCCAGGTTTTATAGCCTATGCATACCTAGGTATAGCTTAAAATATATTTAATTGCTTATATTAAAACACTTAACGGCAAAGCAAATTATCAGAACTACCACTTTTATTTACCCTTACAACTATTAACCATTTATTTAATATAGCTAACTATTAGGCTAATTACAAAGATAGTCCTTAGACTTCTAAGAATTAACCTTTAATTATTAATAAGTTAGGAAAGATTTCCCTTATTGCCTTTCTTTATATAAATAATTAGCTTAAGTATTTTTAAGTCTAAGAGGAATATAATATTAAGCAGCGCTTTATTTTATTAGGTTTTATTAGCCTAGCCTTTATTTAAGACAGTGCTATTTATAAATAGATTTAATAGAAATCTTAGAATAGCGTTAAAAATTAGATTAATGCAGGTTATTTTTACGTTAGCTGCAAAGTCTGCTCTTTTTATTATAAGACCCTAAATTAGCTATTATATTAAAAACTAAAGGCTTTAAAGGCTAGTAATAATCTTAAGCTAAAGGTGTTTAGTAAGGCAGATGCTTTTACTATTTATTTAAGTAACTAGTTTATTAAGCAAAATGGGGCAAAGGCAGCTAAGGCCAAAACTATCACTAAGAAAAACTAATAGGCTATCCTTCTACAAAAATCCAAACAAATAACTAAAAAAAGACTTTGCTAAATTTATACTACTAATGCCTTCCTCTTCTAATCTTGCAGACTTTTTATAGTTACTATTCTCCTAAGGCAGGCCTTATCCACTCTGCTCCTTAGTTATATTTACTAGGTTTTCTCTCTTGCAAGGTAGATTATATAGATTTATATTTATTAACTATATGAATAAGGCTATTATAATAAGGTTAAAACTTATTAAGAGTATAGCGTAGAACTTTTATATTTTATTAAATATATTAGATGCTAGGTTAGCTACTGCTGATAGGGTTTTATTAAGACTTTTAGCCTTTTTAATAGCTTTAATTATATTATCTTTTTCTTAAGCATTATACTTTATAGATTAGGGATAATAAAGAGAAAGTTAGGCGCTATATATAGCAAAATCGCTAATATACTTTTCTTATATAATTATAAGCCTTTTATTACATTGTAATATATTACTTTAAATATATAAAAAATACTTTTATAAAATTTACATTTATTATAACCTAGCTTATCATTGCTTAGATTAAGCGCAAGTAGCTTTTTTAAACCTTTAATATAGCGGCTTTGCTATATTTAATATACTAATTTATACTATATACCTTCTCTTAACATTTTGCTAGGTTTGCCTTAGCGCTTTGCTCTAAAATCTTAAGCTAAGCTGTTAATTTTAAAGAGGCATTAGGCTAGCAACACTTTTTTTTTGCTTAGGCGCATTAATAGCAAGCTATCTTTTTTTTGCTAAAAGCTGTGTTTTATTAGAAAAGAAACTTATCTAGTGGGTTAATTACGGTTACGGTTACAGCTACATATATAATTAATTATAGCAGTTTGCTTTTTAGGAATTATTATTAATATCTTTTATTTATTTAATAAGATATATTTTGCATGGGATTTCCCTTTTAAAACTTTTTGCAAATATTATTTAACTAAATATTACAAGCGCAAATATAGTCTCCTTTACATGCTAGGTAATAGTAGTGTCTTTAGTAAAGTATTTGCTAAGAGGCTAAGGTTAGTTTAAGCCTATATAGCAAATAGGATCAGAAATAATACAAACGAATAAATTTCTTAAAGCAGATTTAAAACAAGTGCAAGGAAAAATAGGCCGTCTTATGTTTTAGGGAAAAAAGACAAAGTTAAAAAGGGAACTTTCTAAGTAAACTAAGCTCTGCTATTAGCCTAGACTTTTATAGCTACTAAATATAGTCTAATTTAAGCTTACTAAGCATAAGCGTTATCGCTTAAGGTTAGGGCTCTCGCAGCCTTATATATTTATATAGTAACCCTTTATATTGCTTTAGGACCTTATAATAGATGGGATTACTAAAAGGGTAGTTGATTAAAAAGAAGGAAAGGAATATATTAATAGCATATATATTTACAATATAAATGCTATGCTAGGCTAAATATGAAAAGTGGTACAAAAGGCAGTAGTGTTCTAGACCGCCGCGGACCGGCTATACAACCCTATGTTTTAACTTAGCCTTATAATAAGCGGGTTAGCTAACCTAGACAATAGAGAATTTGCTAGCAATTAACAACGTTTAACTAAACTTAGTTTATTAGCCTTTTTACCACTATAATCATATGATTTAAACGGCTTTATTATTAATATTAATCCCTTAAAGCTATTATTTATTTCTCTCTAGCAATATTTACCTTTATATAGATTAAGTATAATTAACTAATATAATAGCTATAGAGACTATAATAACTACTAATAATTACTAAGAAATATTAATAGCAGATAGCAAACAATAGCATATGCTGCAATCCTACGCAGCGCTTTAATAACAATTTAACCCTTTTATTTACACTAATAGCCGCTTATGCCTATTGCATTTTATTATAGAGCTAACCTGCCAAGGTTTTTTTTAGCAAACTTTAAATAAAAACCTGCTTAAGAACCCTATTACTCTCTTATCTTTAAATACTACGCCAACGGCAGAAATAGGCTTTTCTCCGCTGCTCTTTAGCCTATGCTTTTCCTTTAGTCTATTATCTTTGCCTATAACTACAATAGCTGCTAACCTTTCCCTAATATATCCCTGTCGCAATGCTTTATTTTTTAAGATAGGGTTGTTTATATTAAATCCTTTGTTTAATAAAACAAAGCAAAACTAAAAAATGCATAGGTTATAAACCCTAATAAAGTTAATAGTGTTAATGTTAACTGTTATTTAATTAAAAAACTTTAATAATTTGCCTTTTAAAGGATAGTTCTATACTTAGCCTAGGGCTAGCTTAGTATAGTTCTCTTTTAACTATAGATTTATTATATATACTAACCTAGACAACATACTACCTCTATGTTTATATACCTAGTCTCTTTTTATAGCGCAGTAGACTTTTTTTATAATACTCTCTTTAATGAGAACCTACCTTCTAAGGCAATTTTACTATTAAATCTAAGCATAGTTTAAAAGCTTGCTAGCATTAAAAGAGACTTATTAAATGCTAACCTAAATGCTAGCAACAATGCTTCCAAAAACGTTTCTTTTTTTATTAAAAAGAGAAAAAATCTAATGCCCTATTTATAATGCTTTTATTAAAAAGGGAAAAAAGACAAAAATAAGCATAAGTATATAGTTGCTAAAATAGAGTTTAGCATAGGTATATTTGCGCCACGCATAAGAATTAAGCTCTATTAATGCTATATAAACTGGTTTGCTTATAAGTTTTATATAGCTAAAAAGACAAAGTATAAACCCATTTTTAGCAATATAGCCAAAGCTGTTTAAAAGTTTTAATAAAAAAAAGTTAAGAAACTAGGACCTTTACAATATAAAAGTAAGCACAGGGCGCTCTAAAAGCAGCTTATACTTGCAACTTTTGCAATATAAATGTAAGCAAAGAGATAAATGCAGGAAAACTTATATATTAAGGGCAATTAAGCCTTAGAAGCATGTTTTTATATATAAAGCCTTTGTTACTTAATACATAAAATAATTTAAGGCACTATAAACATTTTTGCCAACGCTAAGTAGATAATTAAAGCTAGGCTATAAAATATAAAAGAAGAGGTGGACGAGACTTACGCAGCGCGTTTTCTTTTTAAAACTTAGCGCTGCTGCGTTTTTAAAGCTATATATTACTATAAACAATAAACTATAAACAATAGACTATAAACGATAAACTATAAACAATAAAGAGTAATGTTACTATATATTAAAATAAGGCTATAGAATTATGTTAATTATCCTACAATAACATAGTATTTAGCTATATAACGCTGCACTTATATATATATGCCTTTTTCCATTTACTAATATACTCCTGCAGTATTTTAATTATAATAGCCACTATGCATACAGGCTTACTAGCAATAGGCAATAGCATATATAAAAAGAGCTAAGCTATATTAATTAATGCTTAAAGCAGTATTGCGCTTTTTTTTATAGCATTTTTATTTATTTTAAATATGTTATTATTTAAGTTAATAAGTTTGCAAAAAAACTAGAAAAATCTTATAAGGGCTTTAATGAAACCCTTGCCTATAATTAGGTGGTTGTTGGCAAAACAAAGCCCTAATAAATCTTTAGCAATAGCGAACAATAGCTGCATAGGGGTAACCACCCCCTATTTGCTAATTGCTCTCTATAGTTGTTGTATTGCCTTAATAAGTTCTAGAGTATTATAAAATATAGATAATAAACCCAGCTGTTTACTATACCCTTAGTTAATATTTAAATCTTTATATAGTAAAAATAAAGTGCTTTATATTTATGCTATAGTATATAGCTTTTAAATAAACTTAAGTATGCTTAAATTAAAGATAATATCTTTAACGCTCTTTTTATAATAGGTATCTAAAAAGCAGCACTTTTACTTTAGCTAGTAGGTAATAACGCATTAAATGTTATTAATACTTGCTATATTATAAAGGGTTTTTTAATCTGCGATAAATATTATATTTATGCGCTTTATTATAAAGGCTTACTGCCTATCTTATTAGACTTTAAGGGATATTGCGCGTTGTTTTAAATATTAAGATTATATTTTATATAGTAATGCTTATTATAATAAAGACTTATTGCTAGATTTGTTAAAGCTTAATAGAATAGGGTTATAATAGTTTGCTTTTACTAGGGGAAGGACGCCTGCCGATTAGATAAGCAGCAGAAGAAGGTTACAATTATAGCTGCACCTACTTAGACTAATAATTGATTAAAAAGCTAATAAACTAGGTAAAATGAAAAAAGTAAGGTAGTTTGATTAGGGGGAGCGCTTAAGGAGGGAGGAGGGTTATGTAAGTATCTTTAATTGTCGTAGCTGTTTGCTTTTTTGTAATTTGCAACTTTGAAATTAAATAAGGATAGTGACTTGATTAAGCTAATTAAACTATTTAATCTCTTTGTCCTTAGCTTTATCTCTTTTTTTTTACCTATTTATTTGATTTATAAGCCTACAATTTTAATTTTTATAGGCTATTACTATATTACACTAAGCTTGTTTAGCACTATCCTTTTGCAGCAACTTCTTTTGCATCTTAGTTCTCTTAAGCCCTTTGCCTATTTTGCCCTCTTATTATAACTTTTTTAAACTTAATTATAAAATATATTTTAAAGTTTAAAGTTAAATTAGCATTTAATATAAGCAAGCCTGCTGCTAAGCATTTTTCTCTAATAAACCGTTTTATAGGCTTTTTATTTTTTTATGCTTCTCTTTTCTTTTTTCCGCAACTATATTATTAGACTTTAAATTAACTAGCCTGCGTTTATATTTTTCTTTTTACTTTATGCTAGCTACGCTTTCATTAGCTTAAAATAGTCTTAAATATAGCTCTTATAGCCTTACGCATACAATACAACAATATAGTACCTTTTACTATCCTCCCTAGCATTGCCTGCTTACAATCTTAAAACTATTCTTTCTTTATATTTTTTTGCGCATACAACGAGGCTTTTCTTTCTATATGCACTATTGCCTTATTTTTACTTATTATAAGCTAGGCTTTATATGCTTTTTATTAATTAAAGTATAATTTACTTTTACTCTATTATATATAGCTATAATCTCTTTTTCTTTAAAACTTTTATAACTTATAAAGGTTGTTAATTTAACCTAATACCTTCTTTTTATAAAATATTATTTCTACAACTTTTTGCGCAACTTTTTTAACTATTTATAATAATATATAGCAAGTATATTATAGATTTTGCCAACTTAATAGCAAACCCTAGGGAGGGCGCATTATTATCTATTGCCGCTGCCGCTGCTACTATTGCTACTACTAATATACTTAGCAAACATTACGCCTTTTATAACTTTTTTACCCTTAACTTTACTTATAAAAGAGCCTAAATAAATAAAAAAACAGGCATTTTTAACCTAAACTAGCTTATATTTATTATATTTTTCAACGAGTATATGCTTAACTAAATGTTTCTAATTATCCTTATTAATTTCTTTCTTTTCAACAATAAACTGCGGAATATAGATTATTATAGCTATAATAAATTTTGCCTTTGGCTTTATAAGACTATAAAGGTTTTTAGAGATCTGCTCGTTATAATGCAGCTTTTAAACAAAGATAGCCAAAGCATCTTTTTTATAATTTAAAACAAATAATCCTTCTTAGCTATCTTTGCCTATATTAAAAATAGCATTATAATACTTTTTTTTTTTATAAGCTTAAATAATACTTTGAATTTATTTAGTTTAATAAAAAAGCACTTATTATTAATCTATGTTTATTATAGATTAAAGCGCCGGCATAAAAGCTTAAAGATGCTGCTGTTGCTTTTTTTTATAAGAGCCTTAAACTAAAGAACTTTTAACTGCTATTAACGCTGCTTGCCTCTTTAAAGAAAGATATAGTGCTGGTAAAATTGGATTTAAAGGAGGAAAAGGAGGAGGAGAAGGTGCTTAATAGTATAATTTTGCATATAAACAGCTTTTTTAGCTCTTTAACACCTGCTGTGGACAATAGCGCTATAGCAGCTTTTTATATTAAAATTATTATCCTTTTAAACACTAATAATAAAAAAGGCTAGGCTGCGCTGGATAATATTATAACCTTTGACTCTGCTCTGCTAAAGCGGGCTAAGTGGTTTTTTTAAATATAGTTTAATTAAAATAATAAATATAAGATTAAAAACATTACATAGCTGCTTTATAAGTATTAGTTTTATATAGTTTATGGTTTCTTTATATTACCCTTTATTAATAGCATTTATAGCGTTTTAATTACATAAAGCGTTAAATTTAGCAAAATTATACTTATGCTTATATATTTTAAAATAAAGGCTAGGCTAGCAGGCTTATAACAGCATATATAGGCTAAGTAAAACAGCAAAATAAAAAAAAAATATTTATATCTTAGCTGCAACTAGCAACAGCTAGGCACCTACTGTCTAAGATAAAATAAACTAGCGGTATAATATTCTTATATAGCCTTTTTAAACGCTCAACAAATTTATAAAACTTATTTAACTAATATGCTAGCTATAATTATTGCCTCTTTTAGCCTTGCACTTAGTTAGCTTTAAAAGGCAGAAGCTATATATGCTAACAAAAGGATTGCAGGATATATACCTTTTATTAAGTTTTATATATATATCCTTAAACTAAATTATATTACTTAAATTTAGCTTAGTAATTAGCGAAACTTCTGCAAGATTACTAAGAGAAACATTGTAAATGTTTAGGCCTTTGGCAGCCACTTTAACAATATATTGTATAAGTAGAATTATATAATAGGCGGCAAGGGCAAAGCAGACATAGTTTTTCTAATTAGCTCTTAGATTATGTAAAACTTTTTTAGCAGGTATCTTTAGCTTGATAACCAGGGTTATAGCATATTTATAATAGGCGCTGTTATTATAGATAAAGTATAGCTATATAAGGGCGCAGAAAAGTTTAATAATATGATTTTATTTATAGTACTTTAGCGCATTTAAAAGGTGGTATATTATTTTATTACTTTATTTACCTTGTATAATATAACTTTAAAAGATAAACCTACTATATAGCAAGCTGCTATTAACTATTTTAATAACTAGGCTTAATAGTTTAGCTATATGCCTTTGCTTGCTTAAAATAACATAAGATGCAGCTATTAGACTATAATCTAAAACCTATGTAGAAAATAGCTTAAAATAGTAAAGCTGCAGCTGTGCGTTTATTAGCTATAGTATGCGTTTTAGCTAATAATATAGTGTTTTTACTAAGGTTAAAATTTTTACAGCGTGCAGATTAACTTACTGCTGCAATGCAAAAAGCGCACTGCGCTTTTAAAGCATTATATAAATAATGCTATAGCCATAGCTTTTAATAGCTTAAATTTAAATATTAAGTATTTGGTTAATATTAAGCTAAAAGCTTTGATTAACAACTGGCATAGGAAGAATAAGGATAATCTAGACGATAAACTTAAGAGAAAGGAGCTTATAAGCAAGCTAGTCAGCAGCGACATAGCTTTTTAAAAAAAGGAGTTTTTTTCTTTTGTTTAGCTATAAAGGGCTTTAATATATCTTTACTTTGCTGTTCTAATAAAAGGAAGCAAAAATATACAGCTTATCTTTGCTAAGGTTTGGAAGGCTGATTAGTGCGTAACTTTTGCTTATAACTTTTAAAAAGCCCTTGCCAATCTTACAATCTTCGCCGACCCTGTAGCCTTAAACGCTGCTAAAAAAAAGCTGCATAGGTAGAAGTTTTATAATTATCGCAAAGCTATTGCTGCTAACTTAGCTAAGTATATAAAACTCTAATGCTTTTTTTTAGCTATAGTTGCTGACTAAAACTCTAAGACGGCGCTATAAAATAGTTTAGGAAAACAATATGCAATTATCTTTTATCACTAGTTAATTAGTGCAGCATTAACTTATATTTTCCTTTAAGAGAATAAAAAGCTTTAAAGCCTTATTAAGCCCCTTTTTATATCCTTTAAAGCTAGCATTAATAAATAAAATAAGCTAATCTAAAAAATAAACAAAGATTGCAGCCTTGATATATATAATAAAGCCTTAGTAATATTTACCTTAATTAACACAAAGGGTTTTAATGTGCAGCAAGCCAATAACGTATTTTTTCCTAAGTTCCTTAAAACTTTGGTTAAAAAGCTGCAGTATATTAGCAAGGCGCACTAGCAGAGTTAAATGATAAAGGTTTATATAGTTAAGCTGGTGCAAAAGGGCAATCTAATAAAAGAGGTTGGCTATAAGGCTATAGAAGCCTAAGCTATTGTCTTATAGCTTATCTATAGCAAAATTTAAAGTATATAAGTATCTTTAGCATAGTATACTATATTGTAATAGATATGATTGTTTTGGTTTTATATATTAAAGTTAATATGCTGTTTTATATACTTATAGGCTTTAAGATAGACAAGATGCATTTTTTCTATAAATGAAATCTACTTATTATAATAAATTTATCTTCTTTAGCTTAGTAATATGCCTTTGTAAATTATACCTATATATCTAGCATTATTCTAATAAAAAACCTACAATAACTATGGTTTATTAGTCTTTAACTCCCTAGTTAATAGGCTATAGTCTTTTAACGCCTATGCATAGTAAAAAAGTCTGCATATTTGCCCTTGCGCTAGCTATATTATTGCTCTGCCTATTGTCTTTCTACGCTTTGCCATTGCTTCTTTTTATAAGTAAAATAAAACCGGCAGTTACTTTATAGCTGTATTTTAGCTATGCGTCTAGTTAATGATTTTGATTTGCAAGGGTTTAATCTTAGCTTTTTAGCAGCTTTGCAGAAACTTATAATGCTTTATTATTTTTCACAGTAGTTTTTTTAATTATGGCAGCTTACGCTAACTATTTATTAACCTTCCTTTTAATACTCTTGCATTTAAGTAGCTTTATTTAACCTCTCGCTAAGCTATGCAAATAATCAATAGAATTTTAGCTATTAGACTTGCTTTTCTTTATTTAAGTTTTTATTTCTGCCGCAGAGGCTGGTTTAAATGCCTTGTGTATTGGAATCTAGTTTGTTTCGTTATTTATATGCACTTAGTATATTATTATAATATTTTGCTACAAAGGTGTAATGTTTTTTAATTGCATTTAATGCCTTGCAATTTATATATAAGTAATAGCAATTTAAACCCTTAAAAAAGATAAATATCCTCTAGCTTTCTTTTTATCCCTTTTTCTTCCTTCCTATCTATGCTTTTTTATTCTTACTTATATTTACTAATTTATATATATATATGCTTATAATACTTAAAATGCAACTATTTACCTTAGCTAGCGCGCGCTTTAAAAAGATTTGCCTTGCGGGTTTTAGCTATTAAAATATTAATAAAGTTTTAAAGCATATAAGCTATATACATAGCAATTTGCCAATGTATTAAAATAACTACTTAATAATTATTTCTAGCCAATCTAAGTTTACGCTAAACGCTATGCTAGATAACACCTTCTACAGCAGCCTACCAACAACTTATGCTATAGACCACAATTATCTAAATAGGCAATATTAGCTAAAGGATACTTTAAAAAATTTAAGCAAATTTAAATAAAATATTATTTTTAAGTAGCTATAGGAAATTAATATGCTTTTTATGCTAAATATATCTATATATACCTAATACTACACAGTTTACAATAGATAAACCTAAGGATATAAATAAAGATGCTTGTTAAATAATAGATAAACTTAAGAATATAAATAAAAATACTTATTAAGTAATAGCTAAGTATAAAACGCTATTTAAGTAAAAATAAAGTTTAAGCAGCAGTACTTAAGTATAATAATATAGCTTTTTTTTAAAAATTAATAGATACTTAGATATTATTACTAAGGTTTATTTGCTATAAGATAATTTGCTTTAAAAGTTTATTACTTTAAAAAAATTATATCTAAGTATTTAGTTAGCATAATATAAAATAAATAAAACTATAGCTAATATATACTTAAAAAATTTCCATTGCCTAATTTAGCTAGGAATAGTTTTAACTAGTTATCTATCTATATACATTTTCCACACAGTTAAATCAAATTAATAAAAGCCTCACTGGTTTCCTACGCCTACTTTAACCCATTTTAGCCCTTATAATTACCTTATCTATCTACGTTAATTTAAGGCCTAGTAGGTAAACAAATTAAATATAATGGAAATTTTCTAGTTATAGAATAATAGCAGCTATACGCTAGTCCACTGCAGACTAAAGCGCTAAGGCTACTAAAAGAAACTAGCTAGCCTATAAGCCAACTAGGCTGTTTTTATACGCAGCCTAGGGTTATAGTCTTAGCCCCCCTAATCTAGGCCTTTCTTCGCCCGCCCCCTACTCTTCTACCTAGGTTTAACTATTTTTCCACTATAACCACCCCCCCTGTCCCTTTCTCTTTAAAATAAGACTATAACAATTAAACCCTATAAATCTAACTTAAAATATAGCTTTGCTAACCTTACAATTATTAACTATAGCAAAATCTCTGCTAAATTTAGCCTAGAAATAAGTTTATTGCACTATAAAGATTTTAGTAGCTAAGGGAGTTAGTGGCAGACTAGTTTGCGCTAATTCTAATTGCGTAAGGCCCTTTTTAGACCGCCTAGCTAACTTTAACTATTGTCCTAAGCCCCCTTTATTTTATTAGTAGCCTGATTGCGAGAGTAGGCGCTTGTATGGTATAAATGAAAGGCATTACTTTACTATTTGCGCTAAGAATGGCAGTTAAGGCAATATAAGGCAATAGCTAAGGATAATGGGTATTAATTATAATTATTAAATTTAAATCATAACGGTAGCTGCTAAACTTTACTAGTTTTTTTAATAGCAAGGAAAAAGTATAAGTTTAACTATAGCGGCATTTTATTTTTTTATTGCCTAAAAGGCTGGTTATTTTATATCTCTACCTCTACTAAGCGTTTCTTATATTACGGCAAGCTATTGAATTATAGCAGTAATGCTACTAATAAACTTAAATCTTCTTATTACAGCAACGTTATTATATTACCTATTGCTCTAAAGCTATTAAGATTATATCTCCCCCACTATAGCAGAGCCAGCCATTAAGTTACAGCGATGCTATTTTATAGCTATAGAAACCAAGTCTTCTATATTATAACAACGCCATTAGATCAATATAGCTTTTCAAAATATACCAAGATCGCCGCTTAGCAAATAAGATTATATATATAAAGATCTTACTCTAAGACAAAACCTTTATTAAGGGTTTTTAAACCTAGATTTACAACCACTGCTAAGCAAACAAATTATTAAGTTTAAAATTATTACTTTTTAAAACTAGATTACTAAGGTTACTTTAATAAAAAGTGCAGACTTTTTTAACTACTAAGACTACTGCTAAGCAAAAATGAAAATATGCATAAATAAGACAAAACCTCCACTATTTGCAATCTCTTAAACCTACCCTAACCATAGTGCAGCAAAGCAGAGCAAATAGGATTATATACTAAATAAATCTCTATTATAATCTATAATATCTAAACCCTATTAAAACTACCGCTAAGCAAACAAAGTTATTACTTTAAAGATATTATGCAAAGCAAAATAAACTAATACTAGACTTTTAATTAAAAATAAGCCTTATTATTTGCATAATACCTATAAAACGCTAGGCAAGCACTTAAAATATTAGATTATTTTAATTATACTTAATAGTATAGAAGATTAAAAGAGGAAGCTGCTTGCAGGTTAAAAGCTAGCGGCATAATAATAAAGTAACTATAAAAAGTAGATGTGTATATAAGATAATATAAAGGCTTGCGGGCATTTAATTTAAACTTGAAACTGCTTTTGTTATAAAGTATAGAGTTAGCTGCCTGTATTTTAGAGACAAGAGCAAATTTAGTTTAAGTTGGAAACTAGCAGCTAGCAGCCGGCAGCATGCTTAGGTAGTAGAATAAAAGTATAAGAAGCAGAATAAAGGTTAAGATTTTGTTTAGATCTAAATCTGCTTTTATTATAAAATTTAGAGTGGCCGCCTACTTTTTAAAGATGAAAGCAGTTTTAAACTATATCAAAAGCTAACAGCATTTAAATATAAGGCAAATTAAATCATTAAAAGCGGTAAATATAATATAAGCAATAAAAAAATAAACTTAAGACTGCTTTTGTTTTTATAAAATCTGGGGTTGGCTGTCTAGAGTTGGGTAAACCTAGCATATAAGCATATATATATACAAGTCTAAGCCTAGGGATTTAGTTAGAGAGTAATCTTTCCTAGCTTGCCTAGGGCGTTTCCTTTAAAAGTTATTATTATCCTTATTAAAGAGACGCTGGCCTTTGTTGCTAAAGTTAATGCAAGACTATAAGCTTGCAATTAGAACACGTTTATTAATTGGTTAGATTTATAAAAATACGCTTAGTTATTTCTTAATCCTATTAGTTAAATAAAATATTCCTAAGGTTGTATAATTATTGTTAATTAGAGGCTTTGATAAGTTTATTAAAAAAAGGATTTAATTTTGTTATTATATATTTAACTAATAACTTAGCTACTAAATGTTTATTTACCCTTAGTTGCTTATAGCTAAGCATTTTAAGGCTAGGTAAATATTTACTATGTTTAAGTTGCTAAGGTTAATATTTAAAAACTAACTATCTTTAATAGCTAAATGCGCTAATGCAGCTTATAATAGCAAATAGCTTATATAAAGCCAGCTAAAGTAATTGCTAGGGTAGTATTTGTAAACGCAAAAGGGCTGTAGCAAGGATGGAAATAAGGAAAGATCTTTTTGTTTTTGGGCAAGGCCTTTACGATTAAAGCAAGGCTAGTAAAAACGGCAAACTGCAGCAGTTTAGGCCAACGGAGCTAGGCTAAAGCTAGGTACATAATTAAATATAAAGCTTAGCAGCATCAGCGCTATTATTAAAACCCTAAGCTGCCTAAGAGCTGATTGGGTTAGAGGCATAAGTTAACTTTATAAGCCAATAAACGTCTCCTCTTTTATCTTTATAATTATAGTTTTTTTTTCCTTTATATCCTATTCTACTTTTATTTTATATTAGGCTTTATATATATATTTATTATA
>JALRMF010000608.1:0-20348 GCA_026120015.1 Dendrostoma leiphaemia
ACTATTTATATATTATATATAGTAAAATAAAAAACCTATGCTATAGTATGCCCTAAATAATAATAATAAAGAATCTTTAGTAAAGAGCCTATAATATTTTTAGGCAATATTGCAATCTTTACCTTAGCTGCTAATATAAATAGCTTGCTTATAGCCTTATAAAGCACTATTATTATAACCTTTGCGCTTTAAAAGGCAACTATTTATCTCCTAAGAGTAATTATTATTATAGCCTTACTTAGTCTGCTCTTACTCTTTCTCTAAGCCTTGCTTTTAATATTATCTTTTTTATTAAAGCCTTAGAAATCTTTATACTTTAAAATAATAACGCTAACTTACTTTATACGCTTAATAAATATTATGCCTAACTTAATAGTGCCTATGCTAATTATACTTAAATTAATATTATTTTTTAAAATATTATTATACAAAGTATGCTAGATAATATAATCTCTACTAAAGTTTATAATATTGCAAATGCAGTAATTAAAAAAGCTAACAAAGCTGCTAGCAGCTAGATTTAGCTATAAAGCTATAAAAAGAAATCAAAATAATAATTAAACAAAAATAAAAAACCCTCTCTAATATATTATATCTTATACAAAAAATAGTATAATAATATAACTACCTAGTCTTAGCAAAAAAGCAATCTTTAGCAAAACCTTAATATCCTAACCTATATAGTTAAAATTACCTAGCTTGTTTAAAATTGCAATGTTAGCAAATAATTTTTATGTTATAAAAAGATTGCTCTACTTATAATAGCTATAAATAATATTTTATAAAGTATATAGGCGCAAAAAAGTATTAAGAGCTTTTTTAGTGTCTAAAGGTTTAGTATTGAAATAATTAGCAATGTTAAAAAACTCTAAAGCTTTATTAAATAATAGACTAATAAAAGATAAAAGTGGGCTAGCAGAAAAACTATGTATTTTATTGCTGCTAAAAAGCAAAACATTGAAATTTTGCTTAAAAGCAAAAGAAGAGAAGAACTTAATGCTTTTTTTTTTTTTTGCAGGCGCTATTATAAGAAACTTTTATATAAAGGCTAGCTTATATAATTAGGAGAATAGTAAAGGTAAATGTTGGTAATATTTGAGTAAAAATAAACGTATTGTAGAAAAAAAAAAACAAAAAAAAAACCCCTTTATAATTAAGCGCTATAATAACCACTATAAAAGATTAGCTTAAAAGAGGTAGGAGGAAACCTTTATTAGCAATTAGTTGTTTTGTTTAAGCTTTTTTAAACACTATGCCTTGGGTTTATAGCAGGGTTTTTCTTTCTTTTTTATATTTACTTTTAGTTACCTTTACACTAATACTTTTTTTTTTGCAATCTGCACATTATCACTGCCTATTGATAAAAACTTTTCTTATCTAGCTACTATGTTTTGTTTTTTTCTATTATTATATAAAATTATAAATTAATACTTATAATTATCACTGTATAGCTGCGTTAACTTAGCATCTTAGCTAACAACTTACTTTTTTTTTATATAGCTTTTTTTCTGCTAAAGCTTTAACCTTAGTATAGTTTTTTAAAATAGTAATTGCCTTACTTTCTTTTAGCAAAATATGTAAATTTAGCTGCTATTGCAAAATCTCTATTATGTATAATTATCTTTTTATAAAACTTAAACTTTATATGCTAATGCAACAATTAACCTTTTTTTCTCTTTATAAGCAGTGCTACAATATAAGAAAATAACTATTTCTATTAATAAACCTAAAGGTGTCCCTTTCAACGATAAGCGTCCTAAGAAACTACCTATTAAGCAACCTTGCTAGCAAAGGCTTATAAAGCATAATAAAATTAAAAACCAGCTTTTTAAACAATAGTAAAATAATATTAAGCCATTTATTAGTTTTGCTTAGGCTAGCTAAAAAGATATGGTTCTTTAGCATATTAAAGTTGCTTATAACCTAAAAGACAGCAAACTGCCTAAGATTAATAATTAGCCTGCTTAAAACCCTACTTATTGCAAGGTACTTAAGGCTTTAAATAAGAATAATAATGTTAGTTTAAAGCTGTGTAAAGCTTTATAAATATTATCTTGCAAATAGGCTTTTTTAGAAAGATTTCTAGCACTTTTTATTATTTAAAATTTATACTTAGATTATATTTATACTTTTAGTTTTAAGTATTTTAAATAGTTATTTTTTAATATTAATATAAGGCAAACTTATATTAGCAAAAGTAACCTTATTAAAAAAAATATAAGCGCGGCTAAAAAAAGGGTAAAGGCGCCTACACTAGAAAACTGCTTTAAAGACAATAATAATAAAAATTACTATATACTATTTATATATAACAAAATAATAAATGCTAAGCATAAGCTTTTTATTATATAAGTTAATAATCTTTAAAATTAAGTCAATAATCTTAAAAACTACCAAGCTATTTAAAACTATATTACAGCATTCTACAATGAGATTAAAACCTCTTTAGCAAAAATATCAGAGAAATTCTTGCGCTTATTAGCCTTAGATAATAGCTTTATTAAAAAAGTTGTTTTTTAATGCTAAAAAAATATATTATAAAAGCTTAACAAAATATAAGCTGCTATGCAATAGGCTATTTTAACACTTAAAAGCTATTAAAATGTCTCCTTTGCTTTGTTTGCGCTAACGGCAGCTTATAAAAAACTTAAGCAGCTTTGATTTTTTAGTTTTTCTTACGCTATAATTAACATCTAAGGCTTTATTACCTAATTTAAATATGCTAAAAAGAACATAAATAGTCTCTAATATAGAAATAATAACATTGCTTTTTTAAAGAATATTATATCTTTTCTTTCTGCAAAAAAGCAGCAAGATTTGTAAGCATTGATTTAGCGCATAAAATATTAACCTATGCAATCTAGTTTATAATATAATAGTAAATTATAAAAGATAAAAAACCTAGAGTTTAATAATATTTTAACTAAGCTGAACAACCTTACTAAAAACCTTAGTAATAGTGCATTTATGCTCTTTAGAGATAATTTAGCTATTTTAAATAAATTACTTAATATATATTATGCTAGTTATGCATTTAAAGTATCTTTACTATAATTTATATCTTAATATTAATAGCTTTTTAACTATTTTTCTCTATCTTCTTAACACTATATAAGATTTAGTCTTAGCTAGCTTTTATTGCAATTAAGCATAAGATTTACTTGCGGCAGCATAATGCTAATATCTTTACTTTTGGTTTCTTTTAGCAATTTAAAACTTAATTATAAAAACTCTTAGCTTATTAGCATATTTTAACATTTATTACTCTATTATTTAATATATAATAAGTAATATAGCAGCTTTTTCCAATTTATTGCTAAAAAGCTAAGCTATATAATTCTTAATAATAGCTACTCTGCACTCTTAAATAAGATTTATAATCTGTAAAAAAAGCAATAATTTAATTGTAATATTCTGCATAAGTTAACTTATATTATATTTAATATTAAGGGTAGAGTAATTAACCTTATAGTATATAAACTAAAAAATATATTATGTTTTAAAAAGCTATAGATATATATAGATGATTTAGAAAGGATTTTAAATAGAATTAATAAAAAGGTAGAACCCTTTTAAATAAGGTGCTTAAATGATATTTATACTAATGCATGTTTTAAAAGGAGGGGGAGAGGTTAACTATGCATATAAGCATTAAGCACTGGACTTGTAGGCCTAGGATATATTATAAAAGCTTAATATTAAACTATAAAGCTTATATAAAATATAAATATCTAATGCTAAACATAAGAGCCTTACTCTAAATATAAGGGCTTAAGCTAAAATATAAGAATTTAGGTTGGGATATAAAGACCTAGGTTGGCATATAAGTATTTAGATTTAAATATAAAGGCCTATAATAAGATATAAAAACTATATATAGCGCATTAGCATCCTACATCTAACTATAATTTACTATTTAAGCTTTTCTTAATATTCTAAGCACTAGTAATACTTTATTTAATACTAATATTTTACTTAGCCTAAGCGTTACCTAGTGTTACTTAGCCTAAGGCGTTACCTGGCTTAAGGCGTTTGTTATAACCCATTTAACATGCAGGTCACAGAACAGGCCAGCGAGCCAGGAACAGGCAATAAAGTCTAACACTCTGCCTAAGACATCTCTTATGTAAGGTACATAGATAGATATAGATGACATAAGGCATATAATCCTACAATATAACTAGGGTTAGATTGTGCTTATGTAGAATTAGCACATAGGCAACATAGGCAAAAGACTGCTTATGCTGCCTAGCTATATAAGTAAACTATTAGAACTAAAGAGCTAGATATATATTTAAATATATTCTCTACTATTAAATAAATTTAATAAATAGCTCTTTAGTTGTTAATCTAAGTACTTACCCTTAAGTAGCTTTATTGCTAGTAATCATTTGCTAAATATAAAACAATAATATCTTTATACTATAATTAGTATACTCTTTTAACTATCTTTGCTAACATAAACCCTTTAGTACTTTAGAAACCCATAGGACCTAGCAATGATCATTACAGCGTTACTTAGCTCTTAAAATGTTATCTAGCCTAAAGCGTTATTTAGTGTTACCTAGCCTAAGGCATTACCTAGCCTAAGGCGTTACCTAATATTACTTAGCCTAAAGCATTATTTAGCCTAAAGTGTTACCTAGCGTTACCTAGCCTAAGGCGTTACCTAGCGTTACCTAGCTTAAGGCGTTACCTAGCCTAAGGTATTACTTAGCCTAAAGTGTTACTTAGCGTTACTTAGCCTAAGGCGTTACCTAGCTTAAGGCATTATCTAGCTTTTAAGGCATTACCTAGCCTAAAGTATTACTTAGCGTTATTTAGCCTAAGGCGTTACTTAGCTCCTAAAGTATTACTTAGCCTAAAGCGTTACTTAGCTCCCAAGGCGTTACCTAGCCTAAGGTGTTACTTGGCTCAACTCCCCCCTCCCCTATTTATTTATGCCCTATCTATTAATGCTTATTTATCTATCTCTTTATTTATATCTTGCCCTTATATATCTAATATATAGCTTTACTTTATTTTATTTTACCTAGTTTTAGTTTGCTAAGCCTACTACTTTACTATTTTCTAAGCTATCTAAGTCTTCTAAGTATTTTAAGCCTCTTAAGTCTATTATATATATTATATTTGCTAAAAGTTAAACATATCTTTAATATTTATTCTATGCTATATAATAATGTAAAGAAAGAGAGCTTTTTAGTTTAGATTTTATAGCTATAAATTAAAATTATAAAAATATTATTAGGTAATAAATGTTGGACTTAATAATAGGCCTGTTGCTTAAGGGTTGATTTTAAAGGGGCAGCGTTATCATAGATAAGGTTTTTGTTTATTTTATAAGTTAGAGTTAATCTGTAGCTATGGTTTTATAAGACTTTCATTAGACTAAGAAAGTTGAACTTAGTGGTAGGCTCGTTGCTTAGGGGTTGATTTTAAAAGGGCAGCACTATTGCAGATAAGGTTTTTATTTGTCTCATATATTAAAATTAAAGTTTAATTATAGCATAGATATTGTTTATATTGTATAAGTTTGTTAAAAGGCAGAAATAGTTACTTGTTAACTTTGTAATATTGCTATACTATATATTTACTATGCAACTATGCTAATGGTATTATAAATATAATTAAAAAGAGTTAACTTATTAAAAATAGCTATATTACTGCAGAGTTAAGTTATAAGCAATAATTAAAAAAATGCGTAACATAGAAAAAAAGGTAAATAATATTATTTATTATAATATTATACTAATTTTTATTAGGAATAAGGCATTTAAGTGCTCTTAATTAGGGTACTAATAATATAATAGCATAATTGCAAGCATATATTAGTAACCTTATAAATATTGCTAAAATTTATTAGTTAATGGTAAAACTTTAAACCTATCTTCTTTCCCTCTTTTGCTACTTTTATCTGCTATCTTTATTAGTGCTATCTTTAATATTGCAACTATAGATGCACCTTTTAGCAAGTAGTTTATATTTAATACTTAACTTTTATCGCTAATACAACTTTATCCAGATAGGATTACTGCATTTTAATATATCTTGAGTCTTATACTAAAGGTTACAGCTAAATATATTAGACAGCTAGAATAAAGTCTTTATAATCTAGCTATTAAGCAACTCTATAACCTACTAGCCATTAATCCCCTCATTTATAACCTAAACACATTATTATATACTAGCAAAATATTTACCCTTAAGCTTGCAAGTAGCTTATCTTGCATAGTAGTAAACTTAAAAGCTATTTTCATTTAAGTAATCAGCGTGCTTATAATATTTAAAGATAATATTTATTATAGATATCGCTAAAATAATAAGCTTTAGAAAAGCTGTATATATGCCCTAGCCTTTAAAGCTAGAGTGATTTCTTACAGCAGCTATAGCAATTATATATATATAAGTTGCGCTAAAATATATATTATATTTAAAGCTACTATATTAAACACTTTATTACTAAGCAGCAATATTTTATTTAAGCTCTTATATACAATAACGCTATTATATTTATAATTCTTAGATTCCTATAATATTGCAATTTATAAATTTTTTTAATTTTTCAACCGCTAAAGCTAAGGCTTTTCTTTTATTACTAGCAGCTATTTAGCGAGATCTAACCCCCTTTAACAACTATATTAGCCTATTAATAATAAATAATATCTTTAAGGATATTATTTTCCCTATATTGCTGGCAGTTATTTATTAAGATTAAGATTTAATCTTCTCTGATGTTTTTGCTAGCCCCTTAATAATAAACAATGTTTTTAAGGATATTATTTTCCCTACGTTGCCTATAGCTATATATTAATACTCAACCCCTCTTAATGCCCTCGCTATCTTATTAATAGCAATTAATATTATTAAAGCTAAAGCTTAATAATCTATCTTACACCTACTTGTCTACTATGGCCTAATATTTACTAATATGCCCGCTAGCGCATTAATAACAAATAAGGTTATTAAAACTAAAACTTTGCTAATATTACCTATAGCTGTCCACTAAAACCCAGCCCCTTTTAACATCTTTAATCTTTATCTCTTAATAATAAAAGGCATAAGGGTAAGCATTGCCCTATACTACCTTAAAATTAAGCCCAATGCAATATTAATTATAAACAAACATAATAAACTGTTCCTAGATTAATAAAAGCTATAATGTCTGCGTTTAGCGCTGCAATAGGAATATTTAGATTATATACATATATTTATTGCTAGCGTTGATAAAAAAGAGTAGTTTATAAAATAAATTATACGGCAGTTAATAATAGCAAAGAAAAAGAGGAAGATTTTGTTTAAATAAATATCTTAAAGCTAAAAGTCTACATATTTATTTAGTTTATAGCCTTAAATGCTTATAATATTTACTTAATATAATTTAAACATATACAATACAATTAATTATCTTAAGTGCTATTAGCGCTATTATATATACCTAAAAAAATATAATAAATTATAATAAACTAAGAACTGCAGGGCTATAGCGAAATTAGCATATTTATAAATATAGCAAGATTAAAGTTGAGCATTAACTAGCTAAAAACTTTGCTGCAAAGATACAAAAAAAAAAGAAAAAAGAAAAAAGGAAATGTATATATATTTAGAGCTTATTCTAACTAATAGTGGTGGTGTTGCAAGCTAAAACCTACAAAGCCTTTTTAATATAGTGCCCTGCGTTAAAGATTTTAATATATTTTAATATATATTATAATTTATAATGCTATAATAGAATTACAGTTAAAAATAATTGTTTATAGGGCAGGCAGTGTAGAATAGATAATATGGAATAGGTAATAGGTTAATATATTTAATATTAATGCTTAAACTATTAGGTAGCAGTGGCAATGTGCATTGCTAATATAAGTTTTAAGGCATTAAGTATAGCATTAGCGGCCTATAATGCTGATTTGTTATTTAATATTATAAAAAGCTATGGTTATAATAGTTGTTTTAAAATAGATAAGGTATTAGTAAGTTAATGCTAAAGCAGCTAAGTGAAAATAGTAAAGTAATTAGCTAAGGTAAGTTTTAAAGCCTTATATGCAACATTATTAAGCTGCGATATTAGCGTATTAAGAAATCCTTTATAGCATAGTTTAAATAATTATAGCATATTGTTTATAAAATAAAAAATATATTAATAGATTAATATTAGTATAATTAGGTAGAAATAGTAAGGTAGGTTACTAATATAGATTTTAAAGTATTAAGTGCAATATTGGCAATCTGCGGTTTTAGTATACGCAAAAATGTTTTATAGCATAGTTTTAATAATTGCAGCAAATTATATAATAGATAATATAATTGTTTGTGAATTTAATAAATTATAACAAACAAAATAACTATTTTTTAGTTTAATGGGTAATGCTTAACCTAATAAGCTTTAGGAATTATATATTTTTAATATAGTGGCAAAGCAATACTTATATTATAGTTTAGCAGTATCTCTATCTTCTTAACTACTTATTTGCTTAAAATATTTATTTACTTCTTTAATACCTTAAGTTATTACATTTATTTAGTATCTTTATATTATAAACTCTTTACCTGCTTAGAGTCTCTGCTATTTTAATATCTTAATCTCTTACTTCTACTAATTATCCCTTATTTCCAACGCTTATCTTCCAAGGTTGTTAACTATTATATTCTCTAAAAGAACGCCAACTTCTTCTATATATAAAGCTGGGGGAAACGCTAATTATATATACCAAGTGCTTTAAGGCCTAACTTACTTAACCTTATCTTTGCAAGTTCCTAAATCTTATATAATTTCCAGGCCTAATATCTTTTAAATAGCAGAAAAAATATTAGAATATTTAAAGGGCATATTTATTAAAGAGGAGTAAAATAGGGTATATAAGATAGTAATTAAGCAAGAGATTATAAGTATACTTAGTATCTTTTTGCCTTGATTTATATTAACTTTATATCTTTTTTAAAAATATCTTTACTGCTAATAATGCTTTATTGCTAAACTCTTTAAATAATATATTAAACTTATACTTTAGCTAAAGTAATATATTTACTAAGCTACTTAATATTACAGAGCTTAGCTAAATAATATTTGCATATTTAGGTATATAAGATTTAGTTAATCTATAGCGCTTTTGTAGATTAATAAACTTTAGTGTTTATATTGCTTAAAATATTAATTGGTTGTTTAATTAGTTTAATTTAAACAATGCTAGCTTTTGCGCTATTATATAAAACATTAGCGCACTTATTTTAAGCAGCGCAATAGTAGTGTTTTTTAATTATTTTAGTTTTAAGCCTAATAACCTTAATATTTATATAGATATACTTATAGCGAAAAAGTTGCTTGCCTTTTTTTAGCAATATAAATAGAATTTTAAATATTAAACACTATTTTAATATATTAAAGATAGCATGGTATATCTTATGTTATTTATTTATATTTACTAATAAAGAGATTTATAAAAGGTTTAGGTTATATTAAATATAAGTGCGCTTATAGCTTTGGTATTGTTAGGGTTTTATTTAACCTATATTATAAATGTTATTTCTTAGGATAAAGCATATTTAATTTTTCTATGCAAAACATTTATTAATTGCTATATCTGCCTAATAAAGCCTTTAACTAAATATTAACTTAAGTAAGTTTAAAAGTATGCTAAGCAGGGCTTTTATCTTTGTAATTTTTCTAATAATGTTAGCAGCTGCTTATGGCTTTAGCGCTTTTTTGCAAACTAATATTTATAAGTTATTTAGCTTCTATTTATCAATGGCATAGTAGAGCTATATAACTATATACCTCTTATTAATCTTAATAAGTTTGGTTTTAGTATATAGCTATTGTTATACCTTAAACAAGCTATAATCTATACTATTATCAAGACTAGTGATCGCTAGCTAAGCTTTATATTTAGGCGCTATATACAATAATAATAGCCTGCTATTAAAAGGGAAACCGCAGCCTTTGACTAAAGTAATGCTTTTTTATTTATAAAATATCTATATATTTATTTTAGCAAGTTAAAAGTGTATTTTAAAGTTAGTATACACTTAATTTAGAGTATTGCGCTTTAAAGGCATTATATTATTAGATTAAAATCGCCGCTTTTCCTTATATTTATGTTAAACTTTATTAAAATAAACAAGAATTTGCTTTTTGCTTTTTTTTATTTTAACTATTATATAAAGCTAATACAACTGCTGGTATCTGAGTATATAAGAGCCTATAATGCAATTGCTAGGAATAAAAAAAGCTAGTGATTATAGTTAAACTATATAGTTAACAAGAACTTTTAAGATGCTTAGGCTAAGATTAGGCTAAATCTACTACGATAGATAGGTTGGGTAATACTTATAGATACCTATTCTTAAATATAATAAAGTAGTGATTTTATTTTTAACACATTTATTATATAGCTTTAATTAATTTTTTATAGATAAGAAATATAAAATAAAACAAAGGAAAAAAAAAGATATACAAAAAAAAGAAGAGAGAAAAACAAAGAGAGAAATAAAGAGAGATATAAATATAGAACTAAAAAGCAAAGCATAAATAGCACTTTTTTACTTGCAACCTCTTTATGTTTTCTTAGCACTTAAATCTGCTTTTTTATTTAATAATACCTTTTTAATAAAAGACTATTGTCTAATACTTTTGCAAATACTTTTACCTATTGTAGCTAAATCTATAACTAAAGCCTTGCTTTATTTAGGTTAGTATTGTAATAAGGTTAAATATAAGGCCTCTTTGTCTAAGAGATGGTTAATATTTTTAATAATGCTTTTATAGTGATTAAAATTTATACTTTCTCTCTTAGCTTCTTTATTAACTATTACTAACTTTTCTACATTATTATAAGCACTATTATACTCTTTTATGCCTTCTTTTAAAGGCACTCTATAAATATATAGTTTTTAAGCTGCTGGTTTTATAGCTTTAAAAGTTTACTTTAAGTTTATATTATCTCTATCTAAAGCATTTTCTTTATTATTATTAGAGAGTTTAATAAAAACATTAATTCTAATATTATTAAAGTATTGCTAAGGCCTTTTTAAATAAACGCCTAACTTATCTAGCTTATATTTCTAAATTAAGCTCTTAAAACAGCATACCTTCTCCTTAGCGCTTTTGCCTAAAGACTATTTAAGCTTTAACTAAGCTTTAAATAGCTATAGTATAGCAATATTTTAAAATGCTAAAAGTTGCACATAGCGCTTTATATTTAATATACTAAGCTATAACATACTTATAATGCCTTTATCCTTTTGCACTACTTATGCTAAAGCTAAAAAACTAACAAAGAAATCTTATACTCTTTAACTAAATAATAGAATATTATAAAAACCTATAAATCATTAGTATTATAAGGTTAATATCTAGATAATAAATTTTACTGCCATTAACCTAGTATACTATCAACATTCTTATGCTAACTTTAATATTAAGTTATATATTATTATATAAGCTGTGATATAAAGGATTTCTTTATAGCTAATAGTTTTAATAAAACTAAGTAGAGCTTAAATACAATATTTAACTTTGCTTACTATAGTGTTTTAGTTGCTATACCTAAGCTTAAGGTATATATATCCTTAACTTTAACAACTAAAATATACTAGCTTTTAAAAAGCAGGCTTTTAAGAAAAAATTAGTTAAGCATACCTATTATCTTACTATATATAAGCAAACGCTTAGCTAAAGTTTAATAGGTTTTTTATTTTGCTATAAAGCTATAACAGGCTTAGTTTCGCCAATGGCCAACTATTAAAATATATAAGAATATATAAAACTTATAATTGCCTATTAGCGGCCCTTAAATCTAATAAAAGTCTTTAAGGTTAGTTTTGGTCACTAGGCGTCCTATAACCCTAAGGAAGCCTATGCATTTCCATTACTCGCCGTTAGCTTTATAAAAAGCTTTGAATTTTGGCCATTTGTCCAAATGCTTAAGCTTATACGCTATTCTATCTATTATTCCAACTACTAAAACAAAAGAAAAATATTAGAAAATATTATAGCTATTATATGCAACAAACAAATAATGGTAGCCAACCCTGTTTATTAATCAGCATTATATAACAAAATAATAGATAATGCGTTAAGTAATTATACTAACTTTTTAAATATATTAAATCTTAATATAGCTAAGATAAAAAAAATAAATTGCTTAATTAAAGTTTTATACCAATTATTTGCATCTTTTTAACTAGTTAAGTTTTATTTTAAAATATATAGGAGATATTAAGCATAAAGAAGGTAATAATAGTCACAATAGTCGGCAAGCAGGTCTTTTTCCTTATAAAAGATAAATATATAAATATTAATTTTATAGGTATAAAAGTTATTTCTCTTTTTAAGGAAAGCACTATAAATTACCATAGTCTGCTTAGTAAAATAAAGTATAATTTTGCAAAACATAAATATAGCATTTTAATAAATATAACCAAGTATATTTTAAGTGTTAATATAGCAATATGCTTAAATAATTATAATAATTAAAAAACTTTGGTAGTTTATAGTATTAACTATATTATCTAAACTTAAAAGTTAATATTCTTTAGCTTTTTTATTAAGGCATTTAATTATGCCAAGATAGCTAGTTTACTTGCTGTTCTTATTGCCAAACTTCCACAAATTATACACTTAATTATCATTAAACTTATCAACATTTTCTAAAGCTGTAATAATTATAGCGTTAATAATTAATAGCAAATATTTATTCTTTATAAATATAGTCTTAAAATATACCAATGCTTTCTATATTATCTTCCTCTAAAGCCTTAACCTTAACTAATATTTCTAAATAAATAGAGATCTCATTTAATATAATGCTAAATAAAGATTTATAAAACTATATAATAAATAATAGTAATGATAGATTATAGTAATAATAGCTAGAAAGTAAAGTGCCTTAGGAGCTAAGAGTAGAAAGGTGGGATGAGACTACTTTCTGCATTAGGGTATATGGTATTTAAAAGCATTAATATAGATGTTGGGTTTAAAGGTAGGCTTATAAATATATTTATAAACACTTAAGAAAAGTATATATATATAATTAGTTTATTTTAAGGTTGGGATTATATATAAGTTCTTAAGTATAGGGATAAATTATATAAGCAAAATATTAATAATTGTTTATTTTAAACCCTTGTTTATAAAGCAGTTATATTTAAATAAGGGTATTATATCTTATAATATTACTAAAGTGGAATAATATATATGCTTAATAGATATAATACTTTTACTTTTATGCAGTTAAAAAAGAAAGTTAGAGGTAATGGTGCTTAAATGGTTAGCTGCACTTGTAGGCATAGCAATCACCTTTATAAAAATAATTTATTCTTTTTTTATTATTAGAAGTATGCTATATTACTCTATGTATTAGGTTTATATATAACTAAAAACTAATGTAAAAAAAACTTAATAAAACATTTTTATATATAAGAATTTAAGCAAATTAATATAAATAAACTTGCTTTATATAAATGTAAAGGTTAGTATATTATGCATATAAAAGTTTAGGGCTAATATAAGCTCTATATTACGCAAGCTAGGGCAGGTTTTATATTATATAAGTAAAGAGAATTAGTAAGTTCTGCGTTATAGAAACTAAAGTCTTTTAGTATAAAGCTAGCATTAATAGAGTAAAACTATAGGCTAAACTAAATACTTCTCCTTTAAGGTGCAAAATAGCATTAATAAATATATAAGCTTAGCAGTAAATATTAAAATAAAAGTAATAATTACTTTTATTTTTAATATATATAAATATTAATTTCTAAGCATAGATATTAATATATTTTATCTAAGCTAATAATTATAATTTAAACAACTTTAATATTTTTTTTATTATACTAAATAATGCTGCTGAAAAAATGACAAAAAATACTACTAAAAACACCTTAAAAAGCAAAAAGAAAAGTTAATATAGTCTGCTCTAAGAGTTTTAACATAATCTACATAAAGCTATTATTAACGCCATCTCTTATATTATAATCTAAGAGCATAAAGCACATAATAAAAGGGCTAGATAAAGTGCAAGTAGTTAAGAGAACTAAAACATCTAAGAAAATTATAAATTTAAATACTAAAGTGTAAGCCTTAAAGCGTCTCTACGTTTAAACTTTTATAGCTATAAAGAATATTACCTTTAATATTAAAGTAAGGCGATTATTAAACATTAAGTACTTTTACAATATCTTTAAAAGTATATAGCTATTTATGCTTAAAGTATATTATAAAGCTAATTAAGATTTTAATATTATACTTAATACTTTTTATATATAGTATTAAATTATATAAGCATTAAATAATATAGCTATAATATTAAATTAATAGCTTAACTATTATAATAGTCTTTTAGTAGATATTTAACAATGCTTAGTTAATATAATCCTAAGATACTATATATACTTTTTACGCAACTAAAAAACTATATTAACTTATATTTTTTGCTATAATACATTTATAATTAAAAGAATATTAAAGCGCCGTTTGCTAAAAGCTATATAATTTAAAATGCTTAATATTAGCTGCGAGCATTAGTATTTTATAAAGCTATAACTACTTATACCTTTAAAGGAAAAGGCCATTTGTTTCAATACTTCTTATAAACTAATTGCTAAGCTTTATATAAACAGCTAAAGAGTTATTAATAAGTATTATAAATATATCTTTAGCTATATTAGCATTTTTCTAATAACGTTAAAAACCTTATTATAATTATTCTCCTACATCCTATCATATCTATCTTTTAAGATATATTTATGTTATAAAACAGCGAAAGCGCGCTAATTATTAATAATCTTTATTAATACCTATTAATTTGGCCGTTTATTATCTATTAAGCTTTATTTTAGCTTAAGCAGAATAATAAATTATATAGAGACATTAAGATAAGCGAGAATTTATTATCTTAATATAATAAAGGTAGCTTTTATGCAATAAACTTTCTAATATAATACATTAAGTATTATAAGCTAATAATAAACAAAAAGATTTAAACGGCTAGCTATATTATATTATAAGATTATAGCGCTAATCTAAGCTCTAATAATAATATGCATACGCTGCTAGGCAATCTATTTAGAGAGCAAATCTATAACTCTATATATAATGCAGATAATAAAGACTATAAAAGTAATATTAGCCTAATAAAATATATTAAAGTGTATAATATATAGAATAGGGTATTAATAATAAATTTTTATATAATAGCATATTATAGCCTGCTAAATAATATAATAATTTATAAACTTATAATATTTAATTGCTTTTTTTTTAATAGCTAGGCAAATATGCCTTTATTAAAGCAAATTAAGTTTGCTTATATTAGCGCTTTTTATGCAGCTATTACAAAGAAAGCAATAAAATATAATACTATAAATACTTTTAATATTTAACCTTTTTATAGAGGCAATGTTGGCTCTATAATAATAAGCAACTTTAAAAGCAAGCTTTAAATTTTTATTAAACATAGCTTTTTTATAAAGTTTACATTTATCTACGTTTAGTGGAAACAATACTTTGCAAATATAAAAGATTTTAACTTTTAGGCAAAATGCTATATAACCCTTTTTCTACATAGTAGTAGCAAACTAAAAACTATTATTTAATAAGCAGATAAATTAGTATATATTAAAGGGTTTGGTTTATAACATTATGCAAGTTTTATTTTTAGGCGTTATAGTAGCTAGTTTGGTTGCTATGCCTTTTTTTTATTTTTAGTTTTTAATATTTTTGTTAGGTTAAAAAACCACTGTGTAAATATGCAATAAATATTTAAATTAAATTTTTAACATTTTAAAACTATTTTGCTATAATTAACAAAGCAGCGCTTAGAGTAGGCAGCAAAGGAGATAAAGGCTTTTAGAAAAACTATAAACTATAATATGCAATAGCTAGCTAGATAACTTTTGTTTTTTAAGCAAAAGCTTTCTTTATTAAATAAGCAGCAACTTTTAATATATAAACAGCTAAAGTTAGCAATAATCTATTATAGCCTATCTATTATTTAGTTTATAATTAACCCTGATATCTTTTAAACCTTTTATGTATTAAAATATTAATAAGTTAATGCTGTTTGCTAAAGAAAGTAGAAATAATATTAAAGCGCTTTAAAGATAGGAGTTAGCGTTTTTATCTTATAACTAAAGACCTTGTTAATATAGCTATCTTTTTCTATTATAAGATCTTAACTTTTATTAATAACTTTATTTATATTAGCTATAAGTTTGCATTTAACTAAGCTAGCTATTATTTTAGAGCAATAGAGTTTAATAACCAAAGTAGCCTTTATATATATAAGATAATCTAGCTTAAGGGCAATATAAAGCTGCCTAAGCTTATAAATATAGTAGCAGCGAAAAAGTTTGCTATAAAAGAAAACTTGCAGCAATGCTTAGTAAAATAGTTAGATTTAATCTTCTCTAAGCGCTTTAATAAAGATGCTGCTAAAAGAAATAAAGCTATTAAGGGTAAAGAAGCGTTTTAATACCTAGACTTAATAGCCTTAGCTGTAAATAAAACTTATGCTATATTAGCTTTTTTAGCTAATTTAAATATAATTACTTAAAACTTAAACCTGCATTATTATATATTAATATATTATAAGTATTATAAAAAGCAGCTAAGCTTAAGAAAAATAATAAAATAATTTTGCCTTTATAGGTTTAGCGCTAAGTAAAAGAAGGTTTTTAAAACTAGCTTTAATAATAAGTATATGCTTTAGCTAAAATAAGATTATAGTTTTATTATATGCTATAATTATATGCTTGCGTTAGCTTATTAATATAACTATAAGTTTTTATTTATTCTAACTAAGACTAAGAGTTTATTTTTTATCTATTATATTATAAACTATACTATAAAATTTAATATGCTATATTAGAAACATATTAGCTAGGCAGTTAAAGTGTGGTTTATAATAGACTAGAAGAACTAGGCTACTTTTGCTATGGTATTTGCTTTTAATAGGCAGAGCAATAGGGCGCGTTAGTTTCTTATGCGTATTATAAATAAGATATTAGTAGATTGTAATCTTTTTTTAGTTAAGGTCTCTGCTTATCTGCTTGGGTATTTTGCATTTTATGCTTTAATAGAGCAATAGCTACTGATTTTTATAGATTATATTTATATAAACTTACTAAATATCTAGCTAGCAGCAAAGTAGATAATTAATAATAAGAGTTGCTTAGTTAAAGTTTATAAAGAGACTATAATACTAGGGTTAAAAGATATTATGCTTAATTCTACTATAGCATATATAAACTAAGGTATTATTTTTGCTAATATATATTTATATAATTATATTATATTTATAGCATTTGTTTAAGCTTTAGCCTAGTTTATAAATCTTTTAAAAGATTGCTAAGTGCCTTTTTTAAAAATAAGCAAGTATTATAATATTTGGGTTTAATATATTTAAAAGATAAATAAAATTATCTTTAATATAAGTAAATATTTATATAATAACTTTGATATTATTAATAGCTAGTACCTTTAGCAAGCTGCGATCTAGCATTTTAGCCTTTTTATTTTATAAAAAACATTTGCTAGCAAGCTAGCTAATAATCTTAATAAGCTTTAGATAGAAATACATAGGCAATTAGCACTAAAGCTTTGGTTTTATGCCGATAATATTAGTCTTTTGTATAAGTATATTAAAAATGCTAAGGTAAACTTTTAGCTCTAAGCCCTATGCTTAGGCAGAGCTAATATACTTAATATTAATTATGCTAAAAATTAGAAAGATAGGGGCAATAAGTTAATTATTATACTAGACTAGTGTTAGCATTATATGCTATTATTTATTTTATAGCGCTAGAATATATGCTTTAAAGATTGGCTTGCTGCTTTAGATAACTTAGTTGCAACTGCAATAAGAGAGAGCAGTAAAAAGGAAAACTTTACCTTAGTTTATTGTAATTTACAAAAGTAATATAAGGTTACAGCTTATAATTTTAAAATAATTGCCGCTATATAAAAGCAGACAAATAAAAAGGCTATAGCTAACCTAATGCTGGGCGTTAGACTAGAAAAATAAAATGTTAACTATGGTAGTGCTAAGGGGTTTGATAATAGAATTTTTAATATATATATATATTTATACTTATTAGAAAGTAGTTAATTATTATTTAACTTTATCTTTTTAGACTAAGGAAGTATAGATATTGCTATTGGGTTTCTTTCTACGTAGGCAGAAGCTGCACAATATGTAACTAATGCCCAATAATTAAATAAGAGACAATAATTAGTTGTTTAATTTTTAGCGCAATATTTAAATATAATATTAATGCTATTTAATATTGTAGAAATAAATATTAGCAATATCTTTTAATAATTGCAATTTTTTATATATATTAGTAAAAGTAATAATATAAGCAAGTTTTAGCTTATTAAAGCTATTAAGAATATATTTATAAAAATGTATAAAAAACATTTATTGCAAATTATAATTAATATTAGGTTTGCAGATATTAAAATTAATAATATAACAATTTACTTAGCATTAAAGGTTAACGCTTACTAAAAGTAGTCTTTAGCATTTTTAAACTTAGAAAAAGCTAAATAAAAATAGATTAAAATATTAATTATTAATAAGATTAGCATAATTAAAAGCTCTTTTTTTGCCTAGATTAGCAATGAGATTAATAAGTTTTATAATATACTGTTAAATAACGCAGAAGGTATTTGTTTTAAAAATATCTTTATTATATTAATAAGCAGGGAGTTTTTTTAGTTTTTTTTTGTAAAGGCAATATTTCTTTTACTATATTATAAAAATGGCTTGTTTATTTAAAATAAAGCTATATATATTAATATAGTTAAGAATAAAGGCATAACCCTAAAGAAATATGCTTAAGTAAATGGCTATAAGAAGGGATAGCAGTTTTTTAACTAGTTTAAAAATATAGTGCTTTTAAACGAGCAAATATAAGCAAGTTTTAATTTAGCCCTTAGACAGCTTTTAATAAAGCTATGCACTAGCATATAAACCTACGATTCTCTTATACTACTCTAAGAGTAGTATATATATATTAATAAAACTATTAACTAAATGTTTAGTTTATAGGTTATTATGTTTAGAAATAAATACTAATAAAAATATAATATAAATGGTATGCTAAGCTAGGCTAAAGAATGCAGGCAGCATATTTACATCTTTATATTAATATATAAATAAAAGGGCGTTTATATAGATATAATTAAATAAATAAAAACTTTTGCTTACGGCAATAATCACAAGGTTAACATTTTTAAAGTTTTTTTATATATAAATAATATATTAGTTATTGCTACCTAAAACTTTTTTCTAAGTTTAAAAGTTATAAATAGCATAGAGTTTATTGCTGCTAATATTATTATTAACCCTTTATACCCTAGTTTTACTTTAATAAAAATAATAACTATATATTTTAGACTACTATGCGCAATTCTTTTATAATTACTTACTATAAAAAATATTATTATTCTAGGTTTTTTAAGTAAAATTATTATGCTTAAGGCTATTTACTCTATTATATAGCTTAATTACTTTAAATTCCTTACTAGCAGTTATATAAAGTTTAAGCTTTTTTATATGCCTATATTTGCTTTAACTAACTATAAGTCCCAAGGCTATATATTTAACTATATCTTAATAAAGCTAATTAGGCAATAAAATAACCTAGCATCTATAAACCTTATTAGTCTTTATATATAACTGTTATAATGCTGTATGCTTACTAGCATTTAGATTATCCCGCTTTTTCTCATGCGCAATTAACTAGATATATAGATTTTAGTGCAGCTTAAAGATAAGCTAACAAACCTAAAAGCAAAATTAAAGCAGATAGTAATAAGATTAAAAACCCTTTTTAGTTATACTTAATAGCTACCTTTGTTTTTATATAATAGGCTTTTTTAAGGCTTAATAAAAAAGTATAAGGTAGTATTTAAAGACTTTTAAGGTAATTTAGGTAATAGTATGCTATATATAAGTATATATTTGTTTGCTATTACTTAAAAGGATTTTTATTATATATATAGTATTTATTCTCTTTTTCTATGCTTAAACCCTTAACTTTTATATTTTAGCCTTGCTTTTCTTTTTATAACTTATTATTAATAATTTATTTATAGTATAGATTCTATGTTTTATAGCAGCTAGATTTTACTTTTTATATTTTGCCTGCTAATTTTACTTTATTCTTTAAGCTTAGTTTTAGTTTATTTGCATATAAATATATTATAGTAGGTATTATATTTATCTGCTATATTGTTTATAGGTCTTAGGCGTTAGTTAAACTACTAATCTCTTTGGTTCTCCTAGAAATATAATTACTTAATAGCTATGGTTTTTTATAATATAGCTGTTTTCAACTTTTTTTATCTA
>JALRMF010000609.1:0-20328 GCA_026120015.1 Dendrostoma leiphaemia
TATTTAAAATAAACTTAAGCTTAGCAAAAAATATTGTTTAAAAGTAAATACCTAATTGCTTATAAAATATAAAAAAGTTTTATATACTAAAAACATAAATTAGTAGCTTAATAGTAGTGTTAAGCTAGGTTTTTGCTGCTGCTTTAACAATGTAAAAAATATAAAGTAAATTTATAAGTAGCAAAAAAAAAGATTAATGTTAATATTAGGGTAAGAATTTAATGTAAGTCTAGCCCTTAATTATTATAGTGCTAATAAACTAGTTAATCTAAGAGTTAAACTAGCAAAGCTAAAGCAAGCTTAAAATAACGTTAAAGCCTAATAAAAGCTAAATATAAAGGAAGAAAAGCATAGAATCGTTAGCAAGGCTATAGCAAACAAAGTAATATTTAGTAATAAATCTTGCTATAAAGCTATCTATAAGCTATAAAAGTTTCTGCTAAGTAAAGTAACAATAAAAAATAAAGTATTTTTATGCAAAGGCAGCGTTGATAAACTTAATAAAAAAATATCTAAAGTTTAAAAGAAACTAAACTAATAGCAAAATAATACTAGGCTATAATATAAAAATATTAAATAAAAATAATATATTTAATTTTATAAAGTTTAAAGAAATTAAATATTATGAAAATAAAAAGAAAAGCTTAGCTACTCTTAAATTACAATTATAATTAAAGGTTAAACATTTTTTTAGCAGTTAGCAAATAATCTAAAGCTAGAGTTCTAGCAAGCTAAACACTATTAAATAAGGTAACTCAGCTTGCTATAATAATAACAAAGGTTTTTTTTCTAACGCTAGCAACATTTTTTTATAAAAACCTTAATTAAATTATTAGCAAAGATTATATTAAACTACATTAGTTCCCTAGCATTAGCAAAGCAAGTTAATAACACAGCAAAGGCAAAAAAACATATATTAATTAACAAGCAAAAAGCTTAATTAGCAACATTATTAAAAAGCTTGCAAAAAAAGCCCGCTTATTTTATAAAGTCTTTAGCAGTTAAGTAATTAATAACTAAAACAATAGCAGACTATAAAAATAATGCAACCTTTTAGCAAAAGGCTTTAACACAAAAGATATCAAAATAAGCGCATATATTAGCTAAGCAAATAAAGCAGCTAATAAAGTTAGCATAAAATTGCTTACATTGCAAAAAACTTTTAAAATCATAGCAAGCCACAAAAATAATATTTTTAATAATATAAACAAAGTCTAAGTACGCTAATATATTACTAACGTTTCGCTATTTGCATAACTAGCTTTTAACTTTTAAGTTAAAAGCAATATAATTAATATTAAAGCAAACCCTAGTAAAAACATTGCTATAAAAGCAAAAAACTTTATAAAAAATATGCTTAATAAGCTAGGGGTAAGCTAGCTAATCAAAGGCCAAAGTAAGCAAAAAAAAAACAAACTTTTAATTTATATACTCCTCCTAGCAAAAGCTAAAACTTTTCTCTCTGCTATTAAAAGCAGAAAAAAGCATTATATATATGCAATAAAACTATAAAGCTATAATTTATTAAAAAAAAGAAATAAAAGTAATAATAAGTTTAAAAGAGTTAAAAAAAAAGCAGTAAGCAAAAGGCTTTTGCTTAAAGCTTAGAAATAATATTTTAAAAGTAGGTTAAAGTAAAGTTAAAAGCTCTAAGAATAATATAAAGCCTTTCTTAGTTTAATTTTACTGCTTTGCCCTTAAAAAGAAACTAAAGCAGTTAAAAATTGCTAAAAAGTTTTTAATTATATAAAACATAGGCAATAGCTAAAAAAAAGTTAAGTAAAAGGCTTTAAAGAAAAAAGTTAATTAAAGATATAGCAAAGGCTTAATAGTATAAAGGCAAAGTTATACTATTATAAAATATAATAGTTTATATTACCCTTTTAAAAAGCAATAAAAAACTAAGTAAAAAGTGCTATAAACTATTATAATATAACTAAGCAAATTATAAGTTTATAAAAATAATTTATTATTATATAAAAAAAAAAGAGAGAGGGACTAGCTAAAGCAGCGCTGGCGGTTCGCTAGCTCTTATAATTATTATACAAAGTGGGTTTTGTGGTCCACTTGGTACCGTGACATTATATACGCTCAATTGTGCTGAGTTGTGCTTGCAAATTAGCTTGAAATTAGCAGTTTAGTAGTAGTACTCTTTGCTTACCTATTTCAAAGGAATTAAAATGGTCGCTCTACGAATACAATCTATACCTTGGTGGCATTGACTACATGTGGATGCATATAACCGTAGCGATTCCAGACGTCCTAGGATTTTTGGTAACAGGTACTCAGCTGATCACAATATAGAGCTAAATTTACCTTTTCCAAAATCATTTACGGCATATTCTCTAATATCATGCCTGCGCACATTGCTTTCTGGTAGTTTGATGCATGGACTGTTATTCCGGAGTACATGTCTTAATTATGGTTCTTTGGGCCCACCGAGCCGCTTGAAGAATGAGAACGGATATTTGCACTGCTGTTTTCGGATATTCGCACTGCTGTCTATGGATATTCCACTGCATGTAGTCCTAGTCATCGCTAGCGCACGTGTGAATTAACCCCACTATCTGCAACCCGGCCAAAATTACAGCAATTTAGATATGGCACATATGTCACGGCAATGATAGCTTCTACTGAGTTAATTACGGTTAATTATACTCTCGTCCTTTTTCCGTTTTACGCGTAAAATGATACTATTGCGAGTTTGCTATGCTATGTAAATATACTCCTCTATTGCTTTCTCTACAGCTGCTGCCAGTTTATTGATAGTTTGTTTAGCAGGCGCTTTGCTGTTTTTAAGCCTTTTAGTCAACGGCTTGGTCGACGGCTTGGTTAACGGCTTGGTTAATGGCTTGGTTAACGGCTTGGTTAATGGCTTGGTTAATGGCTTAGTTAACGGTAACTAGACCTACTTGCAGTGGAATATCCGAAAACAGCAGTGCAAATATCCGTTCTCATCTTAATTAGTTTCCACCTTTCCTTTAAATTATTCTTATTTATAACGCCACTGTGATCAGTCTTTTGCGACTCCCCGTTGTTTGCTACTATCTAAATTATTTCTCTTTGCAGTTCCAGCCTGTCCAAGATGGGGTACTTCTATCAGCTCTCCTGCAGCGTCTTGTGGGCTGTCATAATCAGCCAACCCCTTATTCAAGCTGCGCCTACGAAAGCATTATCGCCTACAGTTGACCCTATCGCCGCTCGCGGTGAACAAGTCGTCCTCAGCGATGCATCAACACTCCGGCCATTCTATGCTATCGCTCACCGTGTTCTCACAGGCAATGGTATATCAGATGCCATTAAGAATGGGGCCAACGCTATTGAGATCGATCTAAACGCTTGGTCTAGCGGCTGGTATGCTGACCACGATGGGACGCGCACCAGCAGGGGGGATACGGCAGAGAAGATGTTCCGGATCATCGCAGAGGAGCGTGAGGCTGGCAAAAACGTGACCTTTGTTTGGCTGGACATAAAGAATCCCGACTATGAATCTGATCCCAATCGGAAGACCAGTATTGAGGGACTTAGGAAGCTGGCCCGCGATGTCCTACAGCCTGCTGGAGTCAGGACACTCTATGGCTTTTACGAGTCTACGATTGGAAAAAGAGCATACCGATCCATTCGCGGAAATTTGAACGATAAAGAGGCTCTGAACGTTGACGGCGATGTCGACGTGGTCGAAAAACAGCTTCGCGATTTGCCGCAAGGAAAGCGCATTTATTCAAATGGCTTTTTCGATCTTGCTTGGATATTCAAAAAGCATTTCGAGAATTTGAGAGACGCTTCCAAGAGCGGTGATTTTGGAAAGGTGTTTGGATGGACACTTGCAAACCATAACAACAAGTCGATAGTTGCTCGACTTGTGAATGATGCCAAGGTTGATGGCCTTATTTATGGCTTCAAACAGACGCACTATTACGATCATAAGGACACGAGGGGTGCCTTTAACGATATTGCTCGGGCTGTCGAGGCGAGTGGCCGCTATCGCATGGCGAATATCAACGACGACCCCTGGAGCGTGTAGACTTTGCAGCTTTAGGATTCGAAATCTTCTTAGCTGGTTATACTATAGCGAAAACAAAGGGAAAGCCTACGCCTATCTAGTTAGAAGAGGTGGTCGCCTAGTCAAGGTCCTAGATTCTATATCTGGGGTCGACTGCTTTTCTGTCCCTTAATAGAGGTCCTTCAGCTTAAATTACCTACTCCATCGCAGATAGTCCTATATTCCATAGGAAATCGAGTGAGTCGGGTTCCAAGCGTAGCGACAGGCTGTCGCCATTGCTACTAAAAGGCGCAAGGCAGTCCGAGAGACCTGCTATACGGGAGTGGCCAACGACGGCACTCTCTTCAGTGCCCCCATGAAGTCCGGTGTGTGCCCCAAGGGGGACGCCCAGGTGGAGAAGCGAAAGGTTGGGCATAGTGGTAGGGTCACGATGCAGATGTCTCGCGGGGGGGGAGGACCCGAGCGGGGATGGAAATGACTGGTTTGTGTGGGAGAAAGTCCGCTTGTGGCTTTTAGAACACGCTTTGCTGACCCGAGGAACGTCATGTCATTTCACTGCACAACCAACATGCCGCGGGCCTCTGCTGTACGCGCTACCAACCACCACACCATGGCCAGCACCAAGCATTTCGACGACAGCCGGTGGACGACCCAGCGCGTCCTCCTTTCCGGCGACCCCTCTACCCCGAGCGAGAACTTCATCAGCTACATCCGCTGCCCACCCCCCGCAGGCGTCCGGCCCAGGGGCACGATCTTGCTGATCCACGGCTACCCGCAATGCGCCTATCAGTTCCGCCACGTCATCACCCCGCTCTCCGGCGGCGGCTACGAGGTCATCGCCCCGGACTACCGCGGCGCAGGGTCCTCGTCCAAGCCCCGCGGCGGCTACGAGAAGACGCGGATGGCCGCGGACATCCACGCCCTCCTCACGGAGCACCTCGGGGTCACGACGCGCCCGGTGCACGTTGTCGGCCACGACATCGGGGGCATGGTAGCGCACGCCTACGCCTCGCGCTTCGCCGAGGATACGGCCAGCGTGGCCCTGGGGGAGTTTCCCATGCCGGGCACAAGAGTGTACGACAGGTTCTGTGCGGAGAACTCCGGGGTGTGGCACTTTCACTTCCACTGGCAGATGGATCTCCCCGAGCTGCTCACGCAGGGGAGAGAGAGGCAGTACATCCAGCATTTCTACGATCGGCTCTGCATCAACACTTCCGCGATCGGGCCCGCTGATGTCGACTACTACGCAAGCATGTTCGAAAAGGCCGGTGGCATGAGGGCTGGATTCGACGTCTACCGGGCGTTCCATCGTGATGCCAAAGAGAACAAGGAGTGGGTGAAAGAGAAGGGCAAATGCAAAGTGCCTTGTATGTCTCTGAATGGAGAGGGAAGTTTCTTGGCCAAGATTGCCGAGGAGCAAAACCTGGAGATGTACGAGGCCACGGAGACGGCGACTATTCCGGGCTCCGGGCACTGGTGTGCAGAGGAGAACCCCGCCGCGTTCGTGACGACTGTTTTGGCGTGGGCGGACAAGAATGGGAACTCATGATGAATTAGTCTCTGCGGACTCATCATGGGCCTTCTCTTTGTGTTGTTGATGGGTATCAGTGAATCCCCGAAAAGGTCTGGAACATATACATGCTATTCTAATGCTATTCTACCTACCTAGGTAGTCCTCACATAACATTTGGCGTTCCAAGCCCCGCCTGAACGTCTTACGCCTCGTTTCGCATTCTGGCGAGAGAGACTCTTGACTTTGACAACAGAGCTCGGATGCTGTCCTCCCAACCAAGGACATTACCGAGCACCAGCGTGTCGTGCGGAGCTGAAGATTCGAGATCCAGCTCGAGGTGGTTCCCCTCGACCCGCTTCATCTCGTCTACCCACTTCAGCCCGTCTGTCTTGAGTATTTCCAGCTCGCCAAACAAGACCAGCATGGGCACCGGAGTGGCGAAAGGATGTCCCAACGCAGTGGCGTAAGGCTGTGTTCGAAGCGCCTCGCCGCCGTACGTCTTAGCTCCCCATCGCAGGAAAGAGACCGGCAAGTGGTCGAATTTCCAGTATGGGTTGCGCGTGTACACCGAGTCAGGACCGAGGGCTGCGAGAGGGTTGACCCAGGGCGCAACGAGAAGGGCACAGCTCGGCCGGCCGTTATTTGCAAGACCGAGCTCCTGGCCAAACTCCTCAAAGTACCGCAGCAGAGCGATGACGAGGTTTCCGCCTGCGCTGTCGCCGACGAGGACGATCTGATCAGGCGACAGCGCCAGCGTGCGCGTGAGGTACAGGTAGCTTGTCAGGGCGTCCTGCAGTGCAGCTGGGAACGGGTTGGTGTTGTTGTAGGCGGCGAGGCGGTAGCTCAGGGTGAAGACGGCGTCGAACCCGCCGTACTCGGCAAGAGTCGTCGCGGCGAAGCCGTTGAAAGCGGGCCGGGAGTTCCCCATGACAAAGGCACCGCCGTGGAGGTGGAGGGCGATCTTCAGCTTGGCGCTCGGCTCAGGCTTCTCGGGATACCACGTGCCTCCTGTAGTAGCTGGGCTGACGTCCGGAGAGGCCATTGGGCCCTTGTAGAAATTGGGTGGCAACGCCTCGAGCAGCTGGAATCTGGTGCCTTCTTTTCCTGGCTTGAGAGAGATGGCCTCCGTGACCCCGATCGTGGAGGTCATGTCCACCAATGCCTTACTGACTCGAACCATGAGTGCTTGGCGGAAAGTCCATTGGCGATGGGGACGAAGGGCAGGTATACACGAGAAGACAAGCCATAATGGGAGTCGAAGGAGAATGGAGGTTGTGTATGCTAGCTGATACAACAGCCTCGCAGGCTGGTATGACACCCACGGATACTTGGTCGAGTGACCCATCGCAAATCGAATATAGAGCATTGATATGAATGATGAAACATTGTCGGGACGTGCAGCAAATGTTGCGAATATGGCTCGCTGGCTGGTTTTATCCAGATCCAAAATCCGAGGCTCCACAATGCCCACCCAAGTAGGTATGGCTCCCCGAGAAGGCTGCTGGAGAGGGAGGTGGACTCCTCGAGTAAGCTTCGTGCAGTTAGGGATAATAGTTCCAAGGTTTCCAGGTGACTTGTCCCCAGGGTGGGCCCTCTCCATCGTGGGGTCCAAAAGACGGACGTGCTTGCTGTTTCCAGTCATGCATACGGCCAAGTACAGACCCTCGGGGAGGCACATATGATCCTGACCAAATGCCCAGGCACCCCCATCTTCGAAGGCAACTTGTTCAGCCAATAAATGGTGGATGCACCTGCTTATTTCCGGTCTGAACCGTCAAGGTGAAATGTCTGGCCAACAGGTCACCGATGCGACTGGTCATTTGCAGGTTTCATGTCGACCGTGCCTGCAGGATGGACAAAGGCTTTCGAAATACTATGACTACCTACTTAGGTACCTAGGTACCGTACATAGCGCCGTGCTCATACGCGGACGCCAGGCGAGCACGGAATTCTAGTTCACAAAGAACGTTCTCCTTGGTCTGCTGAGATTGTACCGACGTCGCCCCCCAAAAGGATGCGAGCAACGACCTCGGGAGAAAAAGGCCTTGTCAAGACCACTGGTCCAGAGAAAGATACTTACATAGAAATCTGCGACGACCGATCATCCAGCAAGATGCAAAGTCATGCCGACCAGTACGATAACCCACGGCCATCGTTGGTTGCAACGGCCGTACCCTGCAGGCCCCCGGCGTCCAGACATCCACATGGAGTACCTACTTAAGTACCTAGGGTAGGTAAGTAGGTACCTAGGTATCGACAGCGTGCATATCAGCACAATCAAGATACAAAAGCTTGATAGTCACCCAGCCGATCTCCAAAGACTTCCCAAGATTGGATGAGGTATGCTTCGTCGTCGACTCCTAACAAGGTAACACTTACTGCTTAACAATCTTGTCTGTCCACCTGTTCTCATCCCATGGTTTGTCGAAGAGCGGATCCTCTCTATCCTCGGCCGAGGCACCGTGGCTAGACGAGAGTGGTCCTGGACTTGCCAAGTCTGGCAGAGTCTGGGGCTCCTCGGTGTGGCCTGTCGTTGACATGGAGCTGTCACTTCAATGCTTCCAATGGGTTCCAAGGCTCTTCCCAGCCGGGGCGTTGTGGATGCGAGATGTTGTATCGGCTTAGTGCTGTCCAGGTGTGTGGTCATCTCTGAGATGGATGCATATGGTGGCAGAACGTCTTCAATACTTACGTGACGAGATTTCTTGCAACAACCCCTCATGCAGCACGTGCTGTCAGCTCGAACATGCAACCGACTTTTCGCCGTCGAAGCCCAGTTGCGGCCGCGTTGCCCGTAGTAAGCAGCATGCGCCGTTCCACCTGCCCCAATCGGCATGTCTTTACCCTTCAGCCCACGTTCGGTGCAAGAACATCGAGCTGAGAAAGTCTGTGCCCGGGACAGGCCAGCAGGTTTAATATACTGCAAAACCGAGTCAGTGATTTCTCGGGCGCGTTCTGGGCCCTGGCCGCATGAGATTATGGAGCGTCAGAGCACTCACATGGCATCTGAACCAACCCCCCCCCCCCGGGGCTCCCTGCTTCAGTCTACGACCACCGCAGTGTAAACCCCAAGCGTAAGCAATCTAAATGTATATACACAGGTCTATGTGAGCTCTGTACATTTGGAAAATTTTGCTGTCCTGGGTTCAGAAAAATCATCTACACATCCACCCACCGGCACACACACACTTTACATCGACACCTACCTAGGAGGATAGTTCACCAACACTCAGCCAACCACACACATGCACGCATACCTAGGTACGCATATAGACACATACACGCACGCATACATGCATTCATTCATTTTACAGTTACTAGGCAATTAGGGGCTTTCCCTCGTGTAAGCACTCTGGCGCATTGTATAACCTAGCGGCCACTACAACTAGACACTCAGAAAACGTGAAGGCCGAAGCAAACGCAATCCTGCCTCTACAGAGGCACCTGCAGGGAAATACCGACCATAACCCTTACCACTGATGGCGGGAGGCAAGGTCGCGCAGTGACATGAAGGCCCAAAAGGTCGACGGAATAAACAACGATACAAGAAAAGGACAAAAAAACCCGACGCAGGCATGATTCGAACATGCGCCTCCGAAGAGAATAGATTTCTAGTCTATCGCATTAGACCACTCTGCCACTGCGCCTATTGTAGGTGTGTCTAAACTTTAATCCATAATGAATGGCTGGGTCAAACGGTTGGAACATCCGGGTGGGACATCCGGGTGGACGGGTGACGGGACGGTCGAGACCAATCGAGACTGCAGGTGACCCTGAGCTTTTCACATGTTGCGCTGGTAGCGCGGCTCGATTCATTCTCTTTTTCACTTTTGGCTTTTCCTACACACCTTTCGTTTACCGTCGGCTTGAAAGGTTTTTCTCTCTTCTGCTACAACCCAACCTGCCGGCACATTCGTTAATAAGGTTCCAAAGCAACAACACAATTTGCCATTTTGCAACCGAGCCTTGCAACGGATCCCGGAACGGGGGTTCGCTAGACCCAACCAAGACTGGAGACTCAATTCGTCGTTGTGTCTGCCGCAGGACTTGCCAGTCAGTCTTGTCCAATGGATATGACTGCTCATCAGTTCCTATCGTGAAAAAAATCCCACCTCCGCAATGGATTGAATCGGGAAGACCCACAAGGTCCGGGCCTCAATCAGCCCCACTATCAAGCATTCGGCACTGGGATTGTTGTATCTACGGATCCGTATAGGCATGCTGGCATGGTGGCATGATACGGGAGTACCTCGTCCCAGGGGATGCCTGTGATCTATCAAGCCCGCCAGCCCTTGAGTCGCGTGTACACCACAAACAATGGCCCGCCGCTAGCAGGGTTGGGGGGCGTTGTTCCGCGAGCATTCGAACGTGCCGCTGCAGTGCTGCATCATTACGTACGATCAACTGGTTTCCGTGTGCAAAGTTAAATATATCAGTATTGCACAAGCGCGATAGAGCCTCCAGGGCGTCGTGAGATTATCGATTGCCGATTTTACTTGTTATATCTGGACCTGCTGTCGAGGTATAAGTCGTTTGTGGAGGCGCGGTTATCTTGCCGTGAGCTCTTCGTCTCGTGTACCCGCACAGCTGTTTTTGTTGACCCTCGCGGTGCCCCCTCCCCGCGCATTCCTCCCGCTCCCCATTGCATCCCAATTTTGAGCTGCGTTCCAAAAACCAGAACCCCATTCCCTTCTCCCGACCCCTCATGTCCACCGGAAGAGGCAATCCCTCGACATGGGACGCATATGAGCGCGGAGGCTCGCCGGATCGTGCCGGCAGCATCTCCACCAACGATGGCAGACACATCACCTTCAACGATAGTGACTATCTTGGACAGAGCCCGCGGACAACGGGCGCAGAGGACTCAGATGGCATCCCGCCAAGGACTGTGAGACGAAGAAGGTGCGCCCCCCCCTCCCCCCCGTAATACTCTGGTCACGCTAGGTGTTCAGAGCAAATGCTAAGAAGAGTGCCGCCTCCAGATCCTCCGTCACGAACCGCCTCTCCGCCCTCGGCGACGTGGGCGGCGTCAACTCGATCCGCTCCTTCACGCGCTCCTGGCAGCGCGCAGCGGGCTTCGCAGAAGTCATACCCCAGCGGCCCTCCTTCGTCTTCGCGTCCGACCAAGACCCCATCGGCGCGCACGACGGCATATACTATGGACGGCGGGACGAAGAGGCGGCCACGGCCACAAGCGTCCCGCGCGTGTCCCTCCTGCGCCAACACCTCGCCGAGGCCTCGTCTCCCGAGGACGCCATCCGGGACGACAGCCCGGAGCCCTCGGGGCCGAGCGAGGCGCAGCCCCTCCTCGGCCACCGGCCCAGCTGGACGGGCTCGTTCCGCGAGCGCGAGCGCAAGGCGCTGGACAACGAGCTGCGGCGGACCTTCAGCATTAGCAGTGCCGCCGGAACGCCCAGCAGTATATTCGCGGTGCCTCCACAACTGGCAGCTCCAGACATCGTGGGGAGCTACGGCTCGTTTCGCGACTATGGGAGTTTTACCGACGGCGGGGATGATGAGCTGGGCAGAGAATCGATGGCCGAGGCCGGCGAGATGTGGCGCCAGCAGCAAATGAGCGGCAACGCGCCCGATGGGGAGACGGAGCCGATTCTGGTGAAGGAAGTCGAGCAGGGAGACGGCAAGATTGTTCTCACGGTCAAGGGGCAGAGTACCCTGCCGCAGACAATCTTCAACTCGATCAAGTAAGTGGACAACAGCTGAACTCCCATTGGTTGCACTCTCTAGATGGTGTTGTCTGCTGACAGTTCCTAGCGTGTTGATAGGAGTCGGTCTCCTGAGTTTGCCCATGGGTATAAAATATGCAGGCTGGATCTGCGGTATGCTCACACTCCTGGGCGCGGCTGCTGTGACCTCGTACACGGCAAGGCTGCTTGCGAAATGCATGGACTTGGACCCGAGCCTGATCACCTTCTCCGATCTGGCCTACATTTCCTTTGGCCGCAATGCTCGTATCGCAACGAGTGTGCTTTTCACGCTGGAGCTGCTTGCGGCATGCGTGGCACTCATCGTTCTCTTTGCCGACTCCATGGAGCTGCTTTTCGACGGCGTGCTGTCGTTGAACCAGTGGAAGATCATTTTCGCGATTGTTTTGATACCCCTGAATTTCCTCCCGTTGAGGTACTTGAGCTTCACCAGCGTTATCGGCATCTTGTGTTGCTTTTCAAGTGAGTATCATCCTCCAATCGCGGCCGAGTTTTCTGACCAACCAGCTGACCGTCTTCTCAGTTGTTCTCATCGTGATCATAGACGGCCTCGTCAAACCGGACTCTCCTGGTTCGCTGATCCGGCCGGCCACCACATATCTTTTCCCGGCGAACTGGTGGACCTTGCCGCTCTCGTTCGGCCTCCTCATGTCGCCCTGGGGCGGCCACGGCGTCTTCCCGAACATCTACAGAGACATGCGACACCCACACAAGTACAGCCGCGCCGTCAAGGTCACCTTTTCCTTCACGTACCTCCTCGACGCCACTGCCGCTGTCGTGGGTCTGCTCATGTTCGGCGACGATGTCTTGGACGCCATCACGTCTAACATCTTCCTCACTGCCGGGTATCCCCAGGTATTGACGTATATATTGTGCGGTGTCATTGGCATTATTCCCCTGACGAAGGTTCCCCTCAATGCGAGGCCCATCATCGCAACAGCCGAAGTGCTGCTGGGCGTGCACCAGCATGCTATTGCGGAGGGCTCTTCTGCCATGGTAGGCAGGTCAGCATATTTCCGGGGGATCGTAAAGATCGTCATCCGTGTGGTGACCGTGTTGATATTTCTGGCCATTGCTATTGTCTTCCCGGCCTTTGACTCGATCATGGCGTTCATGGGCTCTGCTCTTTGCTTTACAATCTGTGTGACGTAAGTACTCTACCGTGAATTTCTCAAGACTTCACTCACATGGACAACGTCTTCACAACCCAACCTCTCATATTGCACCTTAGCTGACCAACGTCGCAAAAGACTTCCGATTGCCTTCTACCTGAAGCTCTTCAACGACGAAATTAGCACGAAAGAGAAGATTCTTGACTGGGCACTTATCGTTCTCTGCGTCAGCCTGTCACTCATCGGGACAGTCTTTGCATTCTTGCCAAAGAGCCTCCTCGGAGCAGACTAAAACCGGGCCCGTGGCCTGATGATGATGTTTTAGAGACCCCGGGGAGGGGGCGGGGGCGACAGAACAAGAAGACACGGATGCCGCGATGAATCCCTCGCTGAGAGCTTCAGGTTCATACGTAGAGATCATCCACATGAGGGTCCTGCGGGAGCAGACCAGCGTGCGTGCCGTAGGGCACGCCCACGTTGCTATTGCAAACGAAGGGTCAGTGCGCGGTACTCAGTGGTGCTGCGTAGTACTGCTCGAGACAGTCTTTATCAGCTTGTCTCTGGTTTCACCACCCCGTCCGCCATTCTCAGCCTGACCAGCTTCCTTTGGGATGACATTGTCTTCGCGAGCGGCATCATGGCATCATTGATGTACCAACTGATATAAGACCAGACACTGTGTTATAGACGTTCTCGTCCTTGTGGATCTGAATTTTCGAATCAATACTATAAGTCCTGCAACCCAAACGCCAGCTCATGCAATACCTGAACCCCCGCCAAGTCTTCGTATCTAATTTGCCGTGACCGAAAGCAAGCAGTGGCAGCGTATTGAGCGCACAACGGCCGGCACTCTTTATCCGTATCCCTCCAGATGGAGACCTCGTTGACCGCTGCGAAACAACCCCGGTCAGTGACTTCTGCTAAAATTCTACCATTCACAGAACAACGTCGAGCTTCTTGCATGAACCGCTTGTCATTCCCCGGCCCGAGCACCAGCCTACGGCCATATCGCATTCACGAAGTTGTCGACGCGCGGGTAGTCAGCCTCCATGCCCATGATGATACTGTACTCATCCCTGAGTAGATCCGACGCCTCGTTTTTATATGCCGTATACTTGCTCAGCTCGTGCCTCCGCAGCGCAATGTTCCACGAGAAGCTAGAATGCGCGACGCCCATGAACGCGCTCGCCTTGAACATGATCAGGAAGTCGACCAGCGCTTGCTGGTCGAACGTGAAGCGGTCGAGCTGCTTCCGGTCGGCCCCCTGCAGCAGGTCGTACTTGGTCACCACGGTGACGTTTTTCGTCTTGGCGGTCGGGTCCGCCGCGAGGTGCACCTTGAGGCGCTCGGCAAAGATGTCGACGATGCTCTGGTTGCCGCACGCGACGTAGACGACGGGGAGGCCCGTCCGCGCCAGGTACCGGAAGTGCTCCTCGAACTGGTCCTTCATGCGGGAGAAGCGCCACTCGTCCGGCAGCCACGCCCAGACCGCATCATCCTCCAGCCTGAGGTGCGCGCCGAAGAAGGCGTTCTCGTTGATGGCGCTGGTCGGGTCGATGCCGGGCACCTGCTGCCGCTGCAGCTCGTAGAGGACCTTGGCCGCCATGACGCGCGTGTCTTTGCGGAAGGACAGGATCTTGCCGAACTCGTGGGCGGCGTTGCCGTCGTCGTGGATGGGGTACTCGAGGTAGGACTGCTCCATCTTGATGTGCACCGGGGCGTCGGGCTGGATCTGCACGTCCTGCTGCCCCAGCCACTCGTCGAAGAAGCGCCGCCACTCCCACGGGTGCTGCAGGCCCGTCTTTGGGTGGTCCGGCTCGAACTGGTCTCCCACCAGGCTCAACGTCTTCCCCACCCGCTCGTAGGACGGGAAGTCCTCCGCGCGCTCGTAGATGCGCATCCCAGGGCATCCCTCGGTCAGGCGCGTGACGAAGGCCTCGCGGTCGAACAGGTTCTCGATGCCCACCTCGTTCGAGTTCTCAATGTCGCTTATATCGCTGGCGCTGCGGAGGGCCATCGTGGGGACGACGATGGCGCCCCCGCCGTGGATGGCATAGCGTATGCACTTCAGCATCTGGTTGCGCACCATGCCGATGCCGCCGTGCTGGCCCTCGCAGGTGAACAGCAGGCCGGGCCGGAACGAGCTGCGCGCGCACATGTCCCGGATGGGGCCGTAGTCGATCGGGGCGGGGAACTCGACCAGCTCGGCCTGCCGGACGAAGTCGCTCTCTACATAGTGGTGGTGGCCGCCGGGCCCCGGCCCGTAAATCAGCGTTTCAATCTCATCGTGGACGTCGAAGCCGAATATCCAGACCAGGACGAGGGAGGCGCCTAGCAAGAAGGCCACCCAGGGCCGGTCTCCGCAGAGCATCGTAGTGGCTGTCGAGTTCAGAGGAATGATGCCGAGATCCGCGTCTCATGGCCAACTTGGCAACTTGGCGGAGTAGTAAAGGAGATAAATGACGGGCCACCCTTTGGATGAAGTAGTACTGGGTAGTGGTCCGTGGGACGAACAGAAACTCTTGGACGCTACGTCGCAACCTTGCGACAAGGAGGGTTTCACTTCCCCCCTTCCCCCCTGCTCGTCCAGTCTGCCAATCTGAGCCAGCACTCCTGGCACTTACAAGATGCGCACTATACGCGGGAGCAACCGAGACCGCCACTTACTTTGCCGCGTCTGTTCGCCTTGTCACAGGCTTGTCTGCGAATCTCACCGTAGCTTGCCAAGACAATTTTTTTTTATTAAGCCGCGGCTGAAGACGGCGACGGCACCGATACCGAACTCCAGGGCTTCCTAGGTGAGGAATCCGTCCACCGACGAGGCCGCAAGACAACACACCATTAATCCACCGTCGGGTAGGATGACACCAGGTGACTGTCTGAAGTGCATAACCCCTCGGATGACCGATCGACGTGTGCTTTCCCATTCGGTGAACAGGCACTGACAGTCACCAGGCCTTGATCGACTACGAAGACGCCGCTAAGAACTGCCGGGACAGTAATTCTCGTGTTCAATGACCACGCCGACGTCAACGGCATGGCGCAGCTACGAGAGTGTAGGAGAGACAGATCGTATTCCGACTTCTCAAGTGTCACTCTCCCACTGCGAGGCACGTCCCTCTCTGAGCCGAAGTTCCATCGAAACTCGCGGCGACGATCTACAAGCTCGTCCACGAGATGCACGAAGGGGACGGTGGCTTGGAGGATGCGTGCAGAGTACGCTGCAGGAGGTGAATGGAACTTCATTTTATGCTGATTCAATCACTGCCGTCTGCTGGTGAGAGCTGGTGCATAGCTGTGAGTTGAGTCCTCTTCCCAGCCCAGGCTCGTCCCCCTCGATAGGAAGTCCCGCGAGCATCATGCGCCATCTTGACGACGCCATTCTGATTCCTCGGGCCCGCCGGCGAGCTGTGCATCCCAGGCTGGTTTGTGCGCGCGTGCCGCCTTGTATCCTCCCAGAAAGTCGGGTGACTGTGGAACGTGGGCACCTGCAATTTGCTTCTTCTTGCCAGCTCAAGCTCCAACCACCCAACAGTTCCATCCATCCCCTCACTCAGTTGACTCGACCAGATGCCCAATGGTGCCTTCGCGATATATGTACATTCTTCTCCACTACGCTGGGCAGCCAGGGCTTATCCACGTCAGTTTCTTCCCAGACTAGCTACTCCCAAACTTCCTTACTTAGAGAGAGTCTCTGCATCTTTTTTTCCCTTGTCATCAAAGCAGCATTAGCCTTTTGACATTACAGTTCCAATGGACGAAGCAGAGCCTCAGGGTGGGAATGCCGCTTCGAATGACGAGAAAATCGAGGTGATACAAGGCGGCATGCAAGAAATGACCCAACTCCTCAAGGACCAGAACCGAATTCTGCGACACCTTTGCGTCTCCAAGACTGCTGAGCCAGGCGAGACGCTCAGCGATGAAGTCAAGGTTGCAGTCTCATACCAAGAGGAGCCGGAAACCAAGCTGTCCAGCCGGAGCCCTTTCGTAGGCTTGACGATGTCCCTGAAGCATCGGCAAAAGTACCTGCTAAATAAAGACGACGAGATCGCACCGTCAATACCTCTACGAACGGAACGCCACAAGCGAGTATACATGGCGAAAGCACACCACCAAAGTTTGCGATGGAGCTGGCGCCCTATGAAATGACCTCGGAAGACATACCCCGGGAGCCCGAGGATCCTCTGGCCACGATACTAAAGAGAGCCGAATCGCTTTTCCTCCAACTTAGCAGAGACGTGCCTTAGTCACCACATTGCGCAGGATTTCAGACTCAGCCTGCAGTGCCCTGGCGATGGCCCGGATGCTTGTCAAAGATTGAAGCAAAGCTTGGCCGTTCGCCCTGGAGCATATAGTTGGAGTACATCCATACCTCGAACGAGCCTAGACCAGGAACAAAATTCGTCGGATCCTTCTGGTAGGTGGTGTTGAACCTGTAGGGAGTTGATAAGGATTGATTGATAGGACTACCTAGGTAGATGCACGGGATCGAGCATTTCTGCTAGGACCTTAACAGAGATTGTGCTCCTATTGGGGTGTTTCCAAGGAATAGGAAGAGCCGAAAGTCAGACCCTGCTTTGGGGTTGTTGTCACAGTATAGAAAACCCATATCCGCCGTGCTGTGACTGTTGTTCCAAGCCCTTTTGTCTTTGGGCATTTGAGAACGAAGGTGACAGATACGGGACCTCTTCTCTTGGCTTTTATTTACGTGGCTTTGAAAGTCTGGAAAGCGAGAATAGCGCTTCCCCAGCTCCGGACGAACGTTACACAGCTCATGACCTGGACATTCAAGAGTATCGTCAATCTTTCGCACTGCTTTTGCCTTCAACCAAGTCAACCAAGGTAGCAGATACAAAGGTATTGCATTTGGAGAACGAATATCTCATCCTATGGTTATATGACTACAAAAAACGGAGGAGCGACAATCTGAGGAGCGTGGTCGACTAGCGAGCCGACGCTATGCCATTATGCAAGCCAGCAACTGGCATTGCCATATTCCAACGGGTGATATGGTCGAGGATCGGAAATTGGGACCAGGACTGGCGAGATGTATTGAGAGCTGTTGGCAAGCGACTTCGCCTTTGAACCAAGACAGCTTTACTTGTGTTTAGATGTTGCAAATGTTTAAGCGGGCGTTGACTTACGTTCCCTGCAGATCTCCCAGGTTTTTGATGCAGAGTCACGTAAAAGGCTGATGTAAGATGACCATAAATTGACCCAGTCGGAGCAATACTTTGAGTTTGATCAAATGCTGCGCGTTTCCGAAACTTGGTTAGACGATGTGGTTATCCATCTTCGCGACCTGCGACAGCGCACAGCGGACGACATGAATGGCCACCACTGGAGATGGAGCGGTACCCAGGTATTCCAATACAAGGGCTTGAACCTGGGGCAGAGGCACGTCGAATCATCGAAAGAAACTGGCATACTGTCTTGTCCCATGCCGAAACATCCACCGACCAGGTCCAAGGCCCTTTTCGCGCAGAAGAGAGACGAGATCAGGAGTTTGTGGGATGGTGTACGCTGATCCACATCTTCCAACTTGGTTGCCAGCCCACGAGGTGCTAACAGTCGACGTAGAATCGCAGCTGTACAATACCATGCAGGTCCGCGAGGCAACGAGAGGCACCAAGATGAACCAGATCATGCTGATATTCACGATCGCTACTATTCTCTACCTGCCGCCAACCTTTGTCGCAGTAAGTGGCCATGAAGGCTCTGACCTCGAGCTCAGGGCCGACCCAGGGCCAAGAACTACCTAGGTTTTCTATGTTACTGACGCTCAATCTCATCTATCTACAGACATTCATGGCACTGAACCTCTTCCAGACCCCGGATGCAAAACACTTCTGGAGAGTTTTTGGCACTGTTACAGTACCAAGTAGACCACAAGACCCACTTTGTATAATAACTATAAGAGCCAGCGAACCGCCGGCGCTGCTTTAGCTAGTTTCTTTCTCTTTTTTCTTTATATAATAATAAATGTAGCAAGCAGGGCGAGGCGTTGGTCATAGAGAATGGTATATTGTATAAGTCTATTGTATGAAAAAAACAAAGGAAAAACGAGCTCCTAAATAGTAGAGAGCTTTAAAATAGTAGGGCCTATAAAGACCCCTGCTCGCAACACACCCCCTAATTAAACAATAGTTTAATTATATTGTGCTTAATAAACAATAAAGCAGAAAAAACCATAAAAGAAATAGATAATAGCAATTGCTAAATAAACGTTTTAAAGCCCTAAGGTGCTTGCTATATAAGCACAGCTAATTTTAAGCCTTAAAAATTATTTCTAAGCTTTCTCTAGACCAACTAAATAGAAATTTTCGCGCGCGCTAAATCTATTAAATCACATTATATTATATATAATAGCCCGCTCATTTGCCTGCGTCTCTGCCTGCAAAATATATATTATCCTGCTCTTATATTAACTATAATATTAATAAATAAGTAAGGCAATACTAAGCCTACCTGCGTTATTAGCTCTTTTCTACTAATCTTTATACTCTGCTTAAATTGCCTATGCTTAGCCTAAGCTAAGCATTTAAACAGCTAGTGCTTTAGCATTAGCGCTAGCTATAGCTAGCGCTATATATACTATGCGCAAAAGCACTCTTATATACAACTTTCTATCTTATACCGCGCCTTTGCCTTTGCCTACTTTAAGGCTAAATACTCTAGCGCTAAAAAATCCATAAGTTTACTACTCTCTTTTTTTTTTATCAAGCGTTTTTTGCTCTTTATATACCTTATGCTAATTAATTTAAACAGTACCTACGCTGCCTTTAAACTGCCTTTAAATAGGCAATTTACGCCGCTCGCTTTGCTAGCAAATTTAGCAAAAATAACAATAACAACAATGACAAAAATAAAGATAAAAAGGAAAAAAAAAAAGAAAAAGGAGCAAAAGCAAAAAGAGAAAAAAGAGTAAAAAAACAAGGATAAAGATAAAAACGCTATAGCTATACGCGCTAAGTGCATTAAAAAAGTTAATAAAAGCTTAAGTACCCTTATTAACCTGCTCTTTTCTTAGGTTAATAAGCAGAAGAAATAAGCTTAGAAACTTTAAAGTTACTTTAAAGCTTTTAAGCCTCTAATAAAATCTATTTTTCTACGCTTTTTTTTAATAAGCTATATACATTTTATAAGTTTAATAATGCTTAAAAGTACTTAAACTTTTGCCTTAAATTTTTTTTAATAAGCTTATTTATTAGTATACTTTAAATTAGCATATAAAGCACTTAAAATATACTCTTTCTCTGCTTTTAGCGCAGCTATATATTTTATATATTAATATGCTAAAATATAATGCTAATTTTAATGCTTTTCCTAATAATTAACTTAATAATTTATAGGTTATTATTATATATTTTCCAAACATTACCCCTTAAATCCAGCTTAATTTCTTTAAAAAGACGCTGTAAAAATATAACTTTCTTAGCAGTATACTTAACTCTAAGCAACTCTACTTTTATAAAAAAAGTTATAATAGTTTTTTAACGCACAGTTTTTTAATAAATTAAGCCTTTATAAAGTATAATTATATAGCTTTAGAAAAAGCGCTAGGTTTCTAAGTTGTTTGTAAAAGAAACATTAAACAATATAAAAAACACTTAAGCTTTAGAGTTTAGCTAGTATTAATAATAAATAGCAAGCATTAAAATATTAAAAAGGTACTAAATGCACTAATTAATAATACTTAAATATTTTAAACTAAGATTTATAAAAAACTAAAAGAGCTAGGTAATAATAAAAATAACATTTGCCTAAATTATAATTTTAAAATAAAACACTAAACTAACCTTTTCCTAATACTTTTTTACCTTTGCTTTAAAAGCTTGCTATTTATTTTTAATAAAAGTAATTTATAAAAGTAAAATAAAAGATAATATACTATTATTAAGCCTAAAACGTTTAATAACTTTTTTAATATATATATTATATACTAAAAAAAGCTTCTTTAACGCTTAATCTCTAATA